>VYZQ01052518.1:0-29325 GCA_013400655.1 Mystacornis crossleyi | reverse complement strand
GACCGTCAGTCCTTGGTAACACTTGAGGCAGGGAAGGTTGGTGTCTCCAGAGGTGGCGTTCCCTGTTTCCAGCAGCTGTGATTGTGCAAGTTTCCCTCAAGATAACGTAATGTGAAACTTTGTCACTTTGGAGATCTGTCCTTGTAGATAAGAGGATTCCTGCAGTTTCTCTCTCCAGCCTTTGGCATGTGAGGAACACCCGTGAACTGGCACAGGGCTTTTCTTGACTGCCCAACTCCAGCTTTGGAGGCACTTTAGTGTAGAAGCTTGGGCTACCAACAGTTTCATAGCCCAAAATATTTCAATTATCTCAGCAAGGGGATGTTGTAAAGGCAGGGAAACTCCTCCTGACCCAAGCAAGGAGGGGGATGTGTTTATTTACTGTGGAGTTCCGTGTGTGGTCAGGTCTGGTTTCGTGGCTTAACCCATGCCAGCACAGCAGACAAGTCATCCTAAACAGCCAGAATTGAGGAACTGTGTGTTCCTTCCTCATCTTCGGCAGCTGTGACCTACCAGCAGCCTCAGTCTGAGCCTTTATATGCAGAAGAAGTGCTTTTGCAGCCCTCCTAACTCCTGTGTTCCTCCTCCTGTGGTGCCTCGATAGCGGGGTCCATGATCTTCACTTCCCTTGGGCATCATCAGTGATGGGTCCCCATATGTCACCTGTGCCCCTCCCTTTTGTAAGCACAAACCAGGTGTCTCATAAGATCTCCAAGGTCCAGCCTGTGCTTTCAGAGTAGGCAGGTGATTTTGATCCCTGTCACTGCAGCTGCTTTTGATCTGGAGAGTCGTGTCACACTTGATAAACGTTGGTATTTCAGGTAAATGGCCCTTGTTTAGCAAGAGGAGCTGAGCACAGGGGTGCAGGTGACATATCTGGAAGAGAGATTGGCTTTAGCAGCTTCCAAGCTGATTGACTGGCAAGCGATTTACGGCTCCAAATTAAACAGGAATTGCTTTCAAAGCCATCTCATGATCATGTGGTTGCTGATAAGTCTGGTTGTGCATCCAACCCACAGGATAGCCCGGGGCCTGTTTCTAAAAGCAGTTTTGAGGCATGACATCACTCAGGAAGTCACTGTGGAGGGTTTAGGGAGCCAAGTGCACTCCTCTGATCTCAGAAGAAAGTGTGGACGGGTGGTTTGCACATGCTGGGAGGGAAAGCGGGCTTCAGCGGAGTGCCTTCCCTGGCTGCTGAGAAATGAAAGCCAGGCCATGCCTAACCCAAACCACTCGGGCTGGTTGGGATCCTGCTGGTTTGTGCTCACTGGTGACACTTTTAAGTGCAGGGATATGTGAGCAGGTGTTGGTCTGGAAACAGCTGGCTGGGGTCAGTGGGATGATTGACCCCAAAGCACCAAAAGCCTGCATCTGTTGCCACGTGAACGTATCCATCCTAAAGTGTCCGTAACAAACAGAGCTGTCATTTCATCTCTTGGGTTTTTCAAAACTACATGGGAATTTCTAGGGTTTTCCAGAGAGGTTGGCCAGGATTAATATGTTGTACATCCCAAAAGCGGCTGTTGAGTTTTAGTGGTTCCTGTCAACTGGTAATTTTTTTTCCCACCTGCAAACAAGAGGGTTTTGGTGGATGGTAGCTGAGATGTAAAGAGAAATAAGGTGGACAGGAGGATAATCCCCTGGATATTCAAGCTTCTCACTAACAATCCTTGAATGGAATGCTTAAGAAAGCAGGTCCTGGAGCACTTAAGCAGGGGTTTTACTTTGCTGTGATTCATCCCTCCTTATAATAGTGGTCCGTGGCAAAATGCTGATTTAATGGGGCCAGGAAGGAATTTGGGAGGCGTTCGGACGAGGCAGCGAGGTGACGTTGCTCCAAGGATCTGGCTCCAGGCTTTGAGCTGGCTGAACAAACAGCTTTACATGCTTTATTTTTTAATTTCCATGCAGCACTACAGATTTGCCTTTCCTCCAAATCAAGGCTTTAAGGCAAACGGCTGCCTTGTTGTCAGACCTCAGAAGTGGCCGGCGCCTGAGGCCGTGTTTAAACCACCGTGTCCTTCAGCAGCCTCATGACCTGGTGCAGCCTGGAGTCTCCTCCTGTTCCTTTTCCTCCTGTCTGAGATAACTTGAGGAGGGGGGGTTGCAGCCCCCACATCATTCCTTAGATTGCTTTTATTTCGTATGATGATTTCTGCAAGGCTGATAAAAAATGTAGATTTTAAAAACCCCAACAAACCACCTAAAACACACCAAGCCAAAAGTGTTGTGGTTGGGTGCTGCCCATGAGAGGCTTCATGTCCCCCAGACACCACTGGAAGTCTCCTCAGCCCTGGAAATTACTTGCCCTGATGTGTAGTTTGGTCAAGTATTCATTTCCACCCATCCAAGAGGGGATTTTGGCTCCTTTCCTCATTCCCTTCAGCCCTTCTGAAGCCAGGTGAGCATTTCTGGAGACAACAGCAGTTCTGCTCCATGGCAGAGAGGACCAAATTGGGTGACTGATTTGTGATCAGGTCCCACCGAGTGATTCTGAGTCAACTCATCAGTCCAGCTGGGGCTGACATCCATCTTTGTGGCAAATAATGAGTTTATTGCAAATTAGGTTTGCTTTTTCTTTCCCTAATGGAATGACTGTGTGAATTCAAGGAGACTGTCAGCACCAGAGGTCACGGCCTCAAATCCTTTGGACCACCAGAGGTATCTAGAGGTATCTGTAAACTCAAGGTTTCTGTCTGGGAGAGCTGGAAGCTGTTATTGTCCTGCTGATAATTTGTTCCTTTTGTGAATAGTTGATCTTTGAGGGGTGCTTTAGTAGCCGATGGCTTCATGTGCTGTCTGGCACCAGGGACTCATCCCATGGGAGCGAATGAACAGTGGAAAGAAAAAAGCAGCAGCTCATTTTCTACCAGTGGGTTATTTTATGATCTATTTTTATCATAGAACCATGTTTTTTATCTCTTCCTAACAGCCTTTGGTGTTTCAGGGATGCCTACGCAGTTGGCTGGAATGGCCGGATGGGGATGAGGCACAACAGGCTCGCCAGCCCCAGCGCCTTCCTGGACAAAGACGGGATATTCGTCAACGCGACCAACAGCAAACTGCTGGAGAGGGCCCACGGCATCCTCATGTCAGTACCCAGGAGGGGGTCTGGGCTTTACTCCTGGAGCATAATGAGCAGCACAGGGAATGTGAATAGCCAGGATATAAAACTCTCAGGGTGCTAAGTAGACTTGGAGGTGTTTCCCAGTTGGATCAAAGCAACATTTGACACGTCTGATTTAACTCTTCTCATTCATTCAGAATGACAGACAAAGGGAAGAAAGAGAAGGGACAAACCTGCTGGTCACACCAGTCTGGAGATGCAGCAGCCGTGTGATGCAGTCACACTTTTAACGTGATATCAAAGTTTCCATTATAAATCATCTGGGCAGATGATGTTGATGATTCACACTGCAGCCTCCTCAGAAGGTTCAGGGAACATCCCAGGGTGGCTGGAGTGAACATGGGGTTTGGAAAGCAGGAGGCTGGTCAGTCATTCTGTGACATGGCTTCCTCTCTATTCCCAAATTCCCAGCATCCCATCATTGCCAATGTGGCCATTCCCATTAACTGGATACATTCCTTCCAGTCTGCAATATGCAGGGGCAGCCCCATTTCAGTGCCAGCTATGGGCAGCAGCTGCTCAGAGGGATTTGGAGGGGTTGGTTTCACAAACTCCTCCATTCCACAATTGCCCTGTGGATTAACCTGAGCTGTTTATTTTCTCCCCAGGCGAAATAAGAACTTCAAAGCCAAACCCAGTCTTCCAAAGGTGAGTGAGAAGCAGCATTTTCCCCCTTGTGGTCTGTGGGTTAAGGCTGTAGCACAGTGATGCAATGCTGCTGGATATGAAGAAGACCACTGTATCTACATCAAGAGCTTGGTCAACTCGGCTCTGTTCAGGGCCCTTTAATTCATATAAACCCAAAGGATTCCCGCCCTGATTTCTGCTGGGAGAGAGAGATACGAGTGCTTACATTCTCCTTGGAGCTGCTCTGGCTCCTTTTTCCCTCCTTCTGGGGAGGAGTACATACATGCTGGTGAAATCTAATAATTAAATCTCTAAACTAAAATGAGCAAGTGATACAGGAGAGCTGGTACCTGATAGACAACAACCTTGTTACTGTCCCTCCATCTTGGCTGCATTTATTATATTTTAAGAGATACCAAGAGATCTGTTGTTCCTAGAAGAAGAATGCTTTTTGTGGTCCTCACTGATGCTGCGTCTGCAGTCGGAAACAGAGCACCAGGAGGAGTAAACATAGTTTTTACTACTCTCTATGTCCATCTTGCACCTGGAGAGGCACTGATGCAATTAATCATTGAACTGCTCATTAACAGTGAAGAGAATCATAGAATCACGGAATGGTTTGTGTTGAAAGGACCTTGAAGGCCATCCAGTTCTACCCCTGCCATGGGCAGGGACACCTTCCCCTAGCCCAGGGTGCTCCAAGCCCCGTCCAACCTGGCCTTGGACACTGCCAGGGATGGGGCAGCCACAGCTTCCCTGGGCACCCTGTGCCAGGGCCTGCCCACCCTCACAGGGAAGCCATCCCTCAGTGTTCCCTGTTGAGATTACATCACCTAAGGAAGCCCTGTGAGGGTAAAGGAGGGATACAGCAGATGGTGTGATGATAACATCTGGATTTTTCTATGGATTCTCTCTTTTTCCGCAGCACTTGTTGGATGTGAAGTCCCTAAAGCACCTCACGAACCTGACGTTGCACGACCGCATCACCAAATCTCTCCTCCACCTCCATAAGAAGAAGAAACCACCCAGCATCAGTGCCCAATTCCAGGTGAGCCCTTTCCTTTGGTGGAGAGAGGGGAATCACCTGCTCCAGGCACAGTCCTGCCCCATCCCCAGCAGCATTTAGGCCGTGAATCCCACTGAGGGTTTGAGGGAGATACTGCAGGTATTGAAAGGGTGCAAATGGAGAGAAATCAGAGTGAGGATGGGTACCCACGGGGGATGACGTAGTGGAGCAAGGTGGGACATGAGGATGAGCTGCAGAGGGAGGTGTTGGTGCACCCCTGTCCTCTGGTACCTCATAGTCCAAGCCATTGCATTGTGACGCTTTCTCCCCCAAACCCAGAAACCGCAAAATCCCCAAATCAGGTTTTCTGCAGTCTTTTTACTGACATCCAGCATAATCTGTGCTGAGTCAGAATGGAAATTTTAATAGGGGCAGAAAGGTCGGAGTCCTGCTGCATTATCTCCAGGCGGGCAGAGGAATTCAGAGGAGGGATCGATCTTGTGTTGTCAGTGCTGTGTGCCAGTCCACAGTCCCTGGGGTTTGCTGCAGGGAAAATAATCCTCCAAGGACTTGGCAGTGCCGGGCTCACCGTTGGACTCAAAGATCCTAAAGGTCATTTCCAACCTAAATGAGTCTGTGATTGTTCTATATGTGCATCACGGCTTGGAAACTGCTACAAGACATGAGCAGGTGGTAATAATAGCAGCTTTTCACTTAAAATTTGGGTTCTAAGCAAGTCTGGGTTGGTTTTCACTTGTAATTTTGACTGCTTTGGGGATTTTTGGAAATGTGGTTTGTATTTAGAAAGTCTCCATGTGTAGGTGTGGGTAAGATTAAATAATTAAAAATACATGCACACACACACACACATATATATATAATTTGCAGAATGCACATCTATATATTTATATATTTAGCCTTGTCGAATCTAATTGTATTCTGGTCAGAATTCACTCCTGCAGAGTTTGAGTCATATCCGTGGAGGGGTTGAAACAGGGATATCTTGGAGAAAGGCCTTCTCAAAACCTATTTATGCTCCCAATAAAACTCTGAAAAGCCCCAGGGGGCACAATTGATATTTTTTGGTATATTTTCACAGCACATTCAAATCTAAGACCCCTAATTTCATTGAGCACTTGTTAAAGAGAAGCATTTTGAGGGACAAAGCAGCAGCATTGCTTTTTTAATCAAGACAAACTAATAAAATTGTGGTGCATGGAACTGGGTCACGGGCAGGAAACACAAATGTTTCCTATCATGGTTTTTTTGCAGATAAATGCTGCTTTGTGGCTAATGCCTCAACACCGGGCTTGCAGCTGCTCCATCTCCTGTGGATTTCCACTATCCCTAGACTTAGGGTAATCTGTAGGGGAAATAGTTGCCTCGGGGCGGGCGCCAGGAGCAGGGATGGCTTTCATGATGGAGAACGAGAGCACCCGTTCCTAAAACTGTAGCATTCCCTTTAACCCACATGCAGGTGGTGCCCTGGAGACAGGGCTGGAACGGTTCCTGAAAGGCCCAGTAGCGGTGGGGAAGGAGGGGGGGCTGGAAAGTTTTGCTGGCAGAGGGACAGAGGAGATGGGTACGGGGTTAATCCTGCGACCTCGCGCGTCCTTTGCGGATTCCCGACAGCCAGATGGCCGAAGGTGCCTGGCCCATCTGCCACACACAGAATGGCACTGAGGGAATGGAAATGCCCCCTCCTGCGGGTCCGGCACATCCCAGTCTCACCATTTCCAGCACTAGGAGCACTCTGCTTGGTGGACTTTCAGCCAAGGGGTTGTGTCCCCTGAGTACCCCTTTTGCCTCCCACCAGCCTGTGTGGGAACAGTGGGATGCTGCAGCATCGCTGCTGAGTGAAAGCTCCCAACAGGCTTCTTTTGTGTAAAAAAGAGCAATTTCAGATTTTAAGAAAACCCGGAGTGTGCCAGCAGAGGTCTGCCACGTCATGGCATTCCTGCCGCTGCCTGGGACAGGAGCAGGGATATTTGCATGAAGTTAATGTACATAACACAGCTGCATCACATGTGCCTGGGATCCATCCCTTGCTCCTTCCAAAATCCTGAATGTGAATGCATTTTTCTAAACATGAAAGGCTTCCCATAAAGATGTCTTTGAAATTACCAGAAGGAAAGAAAAGGCTTCCTGTGAGAAGATCTGTGGGCAAAATGCTTCTTTGTAATACCACGCCAGTTTATTAACTCCTGTATTCCAAAATTTATAATTCTGCTTATAGTAAATGTGACAGAATATCCTTTACATAGCTGAGTTTTAAACTCTATTAAAATCAGGAGTAATCAACAGGAGTGTGTTACCAATGCCATGTTTGTAATGTGCTCAGCAATTAGAGATACCCAAAGTATTCATAGGATACAGCAAAAAAAAATGTGGCGGAGGAGCCTGGCCAGCACCAATGGACTTGGCACACTCTGGTATTCAGCCTGGTTTTATTCCAAGAGCTTGTGATTCATCCCAAAAAGTCAAAGGTTTGCAAGGTAAAGGGATAACTCAGCATGACATCCCACTGGAGCAGCTGGCTGTAGAGTGATGCCAATGTAAATTCATTTTTATGGGAGAGACTTCTCATAGTGATGAATAAATAAGGGGAAATAGAAAAATGGAACCAGGAAACCCCTTGATTCTCAGTGAGCCTTCAGTCAGGAACATGACAGCACTGGAGCTCTTCTCTAGAAACAGTCTCTGAAGTGTTCAGGGTTGCAGGCTTCAAAAATTATTGTCAGTTCCTGATTTTCCCTTGGCAAAGCGGTCATAAAAAAAAATTGATTTTTAGGTCAACAGTAAAGTTTTGACAATTAAAAATCGGGAATAGATCCTGCCTGGAGTCACTTCTGACTAAGGAAAATTTGATTTGTGTTTAAAAAACACCAGTGGTTGTTTGGTGCCAGGTGTAAATTCTTGTCTTGGAGCTCCCATTCCTGGCTGGAAGAGGCTTGTGGTGTGGAGTGGGATGGGAATTTGGGCTCCAGGGGAGCCAGAGATCTGAAAATGCAGCCCAGCATTATATTCATCTTTGGTTTCTTTGCTGGAGCAAAGACAAAATCAGCCAAGTTGCTTGTGCTAAAACACTCATTTGGGGGAATAATTTCACATGTGCCTCATTTACCCAGAGTTAATTCCAGTTTATGTTGGTTTATGATCTGAGTGTTTGGGTTTTCATTATCCGGCGTGGTCTCCCCTCCCATCGCTTTGTCCCCTCTGCTGCAGGCATCCCTCAACAAACTGATGGAGACCCTTGGCCAAGCAGAGCCGTATTTTGTCAAGTGCATCCGATCCAACGCTGAGAAGGTAAATCCCAGCCGTGAAACGGTCCTGCTGGAAATCAGCTCGGGAATCTTTTGCCCACTTTTTCAGGCAGTTAGATAGGAAACAAAGCCTCAAATGGAGCTGGATTTAGAAGATTTGAGCAAGGGGAAGCATGGATTTATCACTCAGGTGTTGCTCTTGATAACTGCACGGGCTCTTCTTATGTTATATAGAAACACATATATGTAAATATATTATTTTAATTTATATGAAAAATGTATTGGCTTTAATAAATGAATTTGATGCCTTTGAAGCTCCTGACCAGCCATAAGAAAGATTTATAGAACCATGAATTCACTTGTGCTGAGTCTGAGCCCTAAAGCTTCCTTAAAATAAAGTTTCCTTAAGTAAAAGCAGACACTTTTAGTGTAAACTACACTGGTGACACTGACTCGTATTTCTTGAATTTGACTTTATGTAATTGTGTCATGGACTGAGGACCCTCAGTTCCAAATGCAGGAATGCTTTGTAGATTAATCCTTCCGAGTTTTACCCAGGAATTTAAAGCTGAAGCTTTTTGCCTTGGAGATTATTTAGTTGCTCGCAATCTCACCCATTAACTGTGCCCTTGGGAGGTCTTATTCAATTCAGATCCAAAAAAATCTTATTTTATGGCTTTATTTGTCTAGTTAGCTGTTTGATAGTCTCAGAAACAAACAGGATGCAATCCCAGTGGGATTCATACAGTTCCTGGGGACCCGCATTCCCTCCCTCCCGTGTGTGTCATGCAGGTGTGCTACATCTGCTGAACCCTTTACCCATCCACGCACTTGAAAGCTTCAGTGAAAGGAAATATTTGCTCATCCTTGGTCTGGTTTTCCCCTTGCAGCTGCCCCTGCGGTTCAGCGACAGCCTGGTGCTCCGGCAGCTGCGCTACACGGGGATGCTGGAGACCGTGCGCATTCGCCAGTCAGGATACAGCTGCAAATACTCCTTCCAGGTTGGGGCCAGAGGGCTTTGTCTCCCATCACATTTAGCATCATTAGCAGACTTGTCTGAGTGTTGCTAGCTTATTTTTTTATCAGACTAATTAATTTCTAGCTCCTGGAAGGCTGTTCTCTGCCTATGAGCCACTCTAGACCTCAGGGAGGGCTGTGAGACGCCTGCACCATGATTTTGAACCAAACCGGTATTTTTTTGCAACATGGACTCCCTTTTGGGAAAAAAGCGTCTGATTTGCACGTTCTCTTCTGCATCTGGAGTTACTGGGAGTAGCGTTTGCCCTATGGTGTCGGTGTTAGCTGTCTCCCATCAGGAAGGTGATCGGCATCCTCTGAACTGCTGGAGTTAGCCAGCTTTTCCGGTTTTCTTCTTTTCCATGTGTTTGCCAGGTTTTGTGCACATGTCAATCCTTTCATGCTTTGCTGGTGCCGATTGGTTTCCTGCTTGCGGCTGCTTTGGGGCAGACATCGTGTCCTGCATAGCAGCTGTTTAGAAAAGGAAAAATGCTCAATTTTTTTTGCCGGGAGCAGGGATCCCAACCTTGCTTGGGAGGACCTCTCCTCCTGTACCTCCTTCACTCTTTGAATCCTCACAGCAGTAACAGCTGGAGCATCTCAGAGATGTTTTGCGGATGTTGGTATCTGCCTTCCGTAGTGGCCCTTGCTGGGGATTTGCAGCATTTTTTTGCTCGGGATGACCCTATGGCTCCTGCAGAATCTCTCCTCCCATGCTGAAAAACATTTGAACCTTGCTGGGTCCCTGCTTTGATGTGTTTCCCATCAAACCACAAATGACGGATGAAAACTTGGTGTTCCCAAGTGCATAAAATGTTATCTGTTCTTCTGCTCACTCCAGAGATGCCGTTTCATGTGGCCAGTGGAGCAAATCTGTTATTTATGGTAGAAAGAAGCAGCAGAAGCCAACTAACTAAATCTTGGTGTATCTTTTTTTTTCCTTCTCAGGATTTTGTGAACCACTTCCATGTCCTTTTGCCACAAGGGATCAGCCCATCTAAGCACAACATCCATGATTTCTTCCGGAAGATAAAACTTGATCCAGACAATTACCAAGTTGGAAGAACAATGGTAAATGTTCATCCTCAGCTCAGGCTTTAAGACATAGATATAACATTTGCCTGTATTTCTGTCTGGTAAATTAATATTTATATATGGTTTTAATTAATGAAACTGTTTTTCTTCTGTTTGCCAAAAATCAACTATTTAAATGAAACTTTAAATATTATTAACATAAAAGAATAAGGAATAATATTGTTTTGTTATTGGTTGTAATGAGGCAGCCTCAAAAAACTCATGTCCTCCAAAAAGCTGTGTGTCTGTAGACTTAGCTGGATACAATGGTTCTCATTTTGCCTCCCCTGATGGGAAAGCAGAGACTTTGTAATTCAGAGCTCAGACAGTCACAGGCTGTTGTGAAACTGCTAAAACCTGTTAGAGATGCCTTCACAAAAATCAGCTCCTCAACTTTCCTGGGAGCATCCAGGACACAGCAACCTGGGGAATTAACTCATTTGACTCGTGGTCTGTGAAGCTTTCCACACTTGTGCTTTTTTGGGTTGTTTTGGCCAGGTTTTCATGAAGGAACGGGAGCGGCAACTTCTGCAGGACCTGCTGCACCAGGAGGTGCTGCGGAGGATCATACTGCTGCAGCGCTGGTTCCGCAGCCTGCTCTGCAGGAGGCAGTTCCTGAGCCTGCGGCACGCAGCCATCAGCATACAGGTGGGTGCTGGTGCTGGATTCCAGTGCCAATTACCATCCCCAAATCCTACAGACAGAGCCCCTGGGTAAAATCAGGCCTCCTGTCCAAGGAAGGAGCTTGCAATCGGGATTTGACTCCTACTGCCATAATAAGTTGGGAATGGGGGGGAGCTGGAGAGGTTGCATAAGGCAGGTGCTGTCCCATCTTCACTCAACACCCGTTACAAGGAGCCCCCTGCTGTGTTTGCAGAGATTCTGGCGTAGCTACCAGAGCCGAAAAAAAGGCAAACCATCCCCAGACCCCCTGGTCCTCAGCAAAGCCGCTGTCATCCTGCAGACCCACTGGCGAGGCTTCGTGGAGCGGCGGAGGTTCCTGCAGATGCAGTTTGCAGCCCATCTCATCCAGAGCTGCTGGCGGGAGCACGCCAGGCGCCGGCACACGGCGGCCACCAGCATCCAGGCGGCCTGGCGGGGACACCGCAGCCGGCAGGCGTACGCAGCCCACAGGAGCAGAGCCGTGTGCCTGCAGGCGGCGTGCCGGGGGTATTTGGCACGGCAGAGGTAACATAATCAGCCTCGGGTAAAGAGGAACTTGTTTTTGGGGGATGCTGACAGGGGAGGGAGGTGGTCGGTGCGAATCAGGGCACTACAGTGACTTACACAGGGCAGTGTCCCCTCATAGCATCCGTGGCCCCCTCCCGACCTGCCCTGGTCCTTCGTTTGCCCACACTTTCTAACAATTTAGCTGCATGTCCTGTGCTTGGAATAAGCAGAGCCTATTTCAGGTTGGAGCACGTAGGCAGTGCAAAGCCAAGGCCATAAATACTCGCAAGGGTTTTTTTCCCCTTGGCAGCACACCAGTTTAAGTAGCCTATTTTTAACTCAGATTGCCTCACCAATCTGGTTGCTACACTGGCTCACAAGGACAAGGGATACTGGAGCCAGCCGCTGTGGAGGGCACAGGCTTTCCAGCCATGCCTTGGCACGCTGGCCAGGGGGTAGGTCACAATTCACTCTCCAGAGGTGCTGGCTGCAAGGTGTGGAGCACCTTAACGTAGCGTGGAACATTCGGGAGCTGCAAAGAGCTCTTGGTGCCAGGCACAAGTCCCTGCTAGTTGTTCCAGATGCAGCCCAGGAAGGATGGCGAAGATAGAGAAGCCAAGGGGGTGTGATGGGTTAAGCTTTTCTGGCTCCGACAGCTTATGAAGGAGCTAGACCAGGAATGGAGGCTGGACCCGCTGCCGTCGGCACAAGGGGAGCTTTCAGGTGCGTTGGGGCAGCCCTTGGGTAGCAGAGATGGCAGAGGAGGAGAAGGTTTAAAACCAAACGTGCCTCGCCTTGCCTTGCACCAGATGTGCGAGGAGGGTTGCTTGAGATGCTGGTGGTGGTGAGGTGGTGGTGGTGGTGGTGATAAGATACCACTGGTACAGTGCCTTGAAGGATCCTGAGTGGGCACCGGGCTGAATATCCTGGTTTTCTGCTTTCTTCCAGGTTTAGAGCTTTGAAAGAGCAGCAATTAAAAGAGATGCAGCTGGAGAATGGCCTGGCAGGTAGAGAAGAGGATGGACTAGAAGCAGATGATGTTTTGGAAATCAAGGGCTCTGACCCGTCTAAGTGGGAGGACGGCTCATTTGAAGAGCGAGTGAGAGCTGTAGAACAACATAAATCACTGATGGAGAATAATCGTGTGAATCACATGGACCCACTGGATACTTCCCTGTACAAAAGGCATGAGAGAGCCAGCAGCCAGAGCGGGATGGACACCGAGGAGGAGGTCGTCGTGAGAGAGAGGCCCAAGTCCCTGGAGGATCTCAACCAGAAAAAAGTGGTTCGTGCAAAGAGGGAAAGCCGGAGGATGCGGGAACTGGAACAGGCGAAGTTCAGCTTGGAGCTGCTCAAGGTCCGCTCCACAGGCGGGCTGTCGCCTTCAGAGGAGCAGCGCTGGTCCACCGAGCTGGTGTCCGAGGCGCTGCATTCCCCTCAGGGAACCCCGGAGAGCGAGAGCTCTCAAGGGAGCTTTGAGTTGTTAAGCTGTGAAGATACCCCAAGCAGTAAACCCGTTCCCTTAGTCTTAGACGAGCACGACACGCAGTCGTTGTCCATGGACTCCCTGCCCAGCAGTCCCCAGGCTCAGCTGCAGGAGAAGCCTTTCTGTGCAGCGGATGGGAATAGCGATTTGCCCGGCTGCAGACAGACCCCAGCAGACACGGAGCTGCCCGATAACCTCACCAGGAAGGAGCGTGGGGTCAGTGACCCCCGGAATGTTATAAAGGCTCACCCAAGAGAAACCCTCCTTTCCAGCAACCTCCCGACTTTCTACGTTCCACCACAAGACAGTGTGAAGGTGAAGGTGGTGGAGAATAACATGAGGAATAAAGCAGTGGAAAGAGAGGAGAGGACAGTTACATTCTCTGAGGTCGGGAAGGACTCTGAGCCAGACCAGGGCAAAGCCTTAGGAGAAGAGGAAGAGGAGAAACCCTCTACCAAGAGAGAGGAACGTGGGACAGTGACAACAGCACGGGCCCTTTCTCCGGATTCTGTCATCAAGAGACTGGAAAAGCTCAACGTGGAGAAGGAGGAACGCCAAAAGCAGCTTCAGCTGCAAAATGAGAGGGAGATGATGGAGCAGATCCGTCAGCAGAAAGAAATTCTGGAGAGGCAACGCAAAGCCTTCGAGCAGCAAGGGAGGGTAGAGGCTTTGCAGAGGACAGAGCAGAGCAGAGTGAAGGACCTCTCCCTCAAACCAGCCAAAAAAGCAGACAGCCGGCCTCAGTCGGTCCTCATCCTGCACCCCCAGAGCAGAGGGGAGCACAGCCCCACCCCAGGCATGGCTCCAACCGCAGCAGTGGACATCAAGGGTCTCACTGTTGGGACCAGGGGAAGCTCTCCAGCCCACAGTGCCCCCAAAGATCGACCTGTCAGCATGTTTGTGGAGCGAAGAGAAGGTCTGGAGCCCCGCTGCCATTCCAAACCAGCTCTGGACCCCAAGGACCACCCAGGCAGCCATTTCTCAAGGACGGAGCGCCTCCATCAGCCTCGGATGCCCAACCAGGCCACTGAGGAGACGAGGGCAAGCTCCATGTTCTTCACGCCAAAAGACAATCCCTTCGGCCTCCAGTGAGTAAAAAGATGGTGGGCTTTGTCCTAGGCTTTCTCCTACACTTTCTCCATAGGCTGTGTCCATAGGCTGTCTCCATAGGCTCTTTCTTCTGCTAGGGACCTTTTTATACCAAGGGTCTGGAATGTTGTTTCTGGAGTCTGCACAAACCCCATAGTTAAACAAAGGGTTCTTGATCTTCTAGCAACGAGGAGGCGGAGGTCAGAGGGAAAGGAAAAAGACCTGGAATATGATTTCTCAGTCTCTTATAACATTTTATAATCCAGGGGAGATAATCACGGACATTAGCAGGTGAAGGGAGTCAATAAATAGGCTCAGTACTGGTTTTATTTACCCTACATGAATGGTACTAGTTTATTTCTCAAGGTGAAAGATGATGAATAAGTTCTTAGGATTTTTGGGTGGTTGGAACAGAAATGATTCGATGAGGCAAAAAATTCCAGGATGTTCCTTGTTTACCATATGGTTAATACATCCCGCAAAGCCATGTGGACACTCTGATCATTGCAGATGAAAAAACACCGGCTCTTCAGAGAGAGTTTGGGAGTGAATGCGCTTTGGAGACCGTATCACTCGCATATGTAATTAATTACACCTGTAATGGGCTACACACTTGCTCAGCTGCGTTGCGTTGCTTAACCTTGGGCTGCTCCAGGGTCTGGAGACGGCAGCAAGATCCTGGGACATTTGCTCCCATGCTTAGAGTGCCTTGCCTAATTCTGGGATGCCTTTGCCCATGTAGCTTAAAAAGGACATAAATCACCCCCCTCCTAAATCCTGCTGCACCCTTTCCAAGGCAAAAGCTCCCAATGAGTAACTGTTGCTAACTCAAAGTACCTCCAAATGTGGTAGTCTTTTGGGTTTTGTGCCATTGTGCCGGGAGAAGGTTCCTGTTTAAAATTTCTTTTCCTGGTTCATGCGCAACATGAACAAGCAACAGGAAGGAAAAGACATTAAGAATTGCTGTATTTTAATTTTTGCTCTGCAGCAGAATAATCACATTTGAGAATCCCAAAGTACAAAGGTACAGTCCATAACCGCCTTGCTTGATAAAGTTGACAGGCAGAATGTTTTCTCATCTTGTGGTATTACGTCCAATCTTGAAGAATTCCAAGCAATTCCGAAACCCCATGACCTCAGACTCGCAATTTGATCTTGGCTGCTTGGACTGTGTGCTCCCAGGAGCTGGGCTGGCATGGTGGGAAGGCTTTTGGGAGAGGATGAAAGATCTCTGTTCCATTGTGTTTCAGCAGAGAGGCAAATCATCAGTGCCTTTCCAAGGGTGAAATAGCACGGAAGCCATTTAAGATGCCGGGGTCTGGCAGAGGCGAGGTGAGTTGTGACTTTTTATTTTCTCCTTCTGTTGAAAAGGGGGGAAAATAACTTATTCTGCCAGTTTTCCCTCAAAAGCTTCAAAGAAGTGAACTCTGAAGCACAAGGGCTGCTAGGCATGGATAGGGAAGGGGGATATGAAAGCACAGTAACCTCCACACCTCCTCTTAAAATAAAAAGCCCTGAAGGAATAATTTGTAGCAGCTCTGGATAAAAGGATCCTGCGATCCTGATGGCAAACACTGTCCAACGCTGTCTTGTCTTGGTTTGGTTTAACGTCCGTTTGAGTAACACCCATGACTATCCATTTTCACCGTCCTGTCTTGGTTTTTGTTCTTCCTGGTCCTTTGCTGTTTTCACTAGACATAATACTGCATCCCCTCTATGGGGTGCGGTGTCACTCAGAGATGTCTTAAGGCTACGTGGCTAGAGTCTCCTTTTTACTTTAAAACCCTTCTTTTCGTTTTGTTCTGTTTTGTTTTATCCTTTGGTCAAGCAGGTGCCCAGACCGAGCCATAAAAAGAAAGCCCGCATGGCGCGGACGCGCTCCGATTTCTTGACTAGAGGTACTTTTGCTGATGGGGAGGGGGATACGGAGGAAGAGGATTACGATGGCAGTTTTGAGTTCCTTCTCTCCTCTGAGCACCCTCCTCACGCCGAGGCCGTGCCTGCAGCCCGCCTGGGGCAGGCCTGTTACAGTGACTCCGAAATGGTAATGGTGTCCAGCGCCGCGGGCAAGTGAAACTGAGGGAGTGAGCGGAGCTGCGGGAGCCTTTCTCTGCTAACCCCACTGCACTGATCCCTCCACTGCTTCTTTTCACACTCCCAAGGATGCTGTAGATGGGTAAATCTGGCAAACACAGCAGAGAGAGAGGCAAAATCATGGAATCACAGAATCATAGAATGGTTTGGATTGGAAGGGACTCTAAAACTCATCTAATTCCAAACCGCTGCCGTGGGCAGGGACACCTTCCACTAGACCAGGGTGCTCAGAGCTCCATCCAAACTGTATTTCTTGCTCCTGGGTTGATTAGATATCCACCACAGTTCCCATAGCGTCCTGGAGCATTGCAACTTGTATTGCACAACTACCTGGTTTGGGGGCTTTAACCTCAATCCTCCTCTTGGAACCTTTTGATCTAAAAATGGTCTATACACATCTGTAAAAAAAATGAAAGTAAATATTGTCCAAAAAGCAACAGACCACAAAATTATATAAATCCTGCACCTTCTTTTACTTTTGATTTTTTTATCCTTAGCCACAATATTCGATGATTATTCGGTCCTCAGTTATCAGAGTGATGCAGGCAGACAGCAGCTCAGAGAAAGCAAGACCATGGAAACTGGGCAATGAAAACATAGTGAGGGTGAAATACTGGGTTTAAAACAAAGACAACCAACCTGAGTGGTTTTTCCAAGCACAGTGATGAGTATCCCTTGGTAGGTCCGACCTGAGCCAGCGCGGTGGAGCTTTTGCATCTCAGGCTTAATCTCCCGCTCACATAAGCTGCTTTTGGAAAATCACAAACCAAGAGGTTTCAGGAGTGGAAGAGGCCAACAGATTCCAACGCGCTCATAATTTTTTTCGTGAGGTGGTGGAGATGTGGATAGGAGTGTGGATAAACACCAGGAGTAATTTCCTGCTGTGAGAATGTTGGGTAGGGCTGCCATGTTCCGCTCCTCCAGCTGCAGTACAGGATGTGGAGCTGAGTACAGAACCAAAGAAAAGCATGAAACCCAAAGCCAGACATATATTTTGTGCCACAGCATTGCAAACATCCCATGCGATTCTAAAAGCTGCTTTTCCAAGAAAAGCAGGTGGTCAAGGAGGGCTTTTCATGACTTTTCTTTTAGCAGCTCTTATAATAAAGGATAATTTTTCCCTGGATAATTTCCTCACCGGAAGAGGGCAGAGATTTACAAATTCCATAAATTTTTAAGCCTGCTCTTGATAAATTTGCTGGGGGGTTGAGGCAGGAATACTCAAAACCTGCTTGAAAGACTCATCTCTATGGACTGAGATAACCTGGCTGCACATTTGTGTAAGTCCCTGCTTGTGGATTGGGAAAGGGAGAATTTTATGTGGTAAAATGGACTTTTTTACATAGAATCATAGGAATGTTTAGATTGGAAAAGATCTCTAAGATGGTTGAGTCCAATCACAAACCCAGCACCGCCTTGTTCACCATCAAACCATGGCAGCCTGTGCCCTACCTAGAGTGCCTTGCTGTGCGCCTGGAGGCTGCCCACGTACAAAGGGGAACTGTAGCTGTAGGAATCATTCCCTCTGGCGTGTGAAAAGTGCCGTGCTGGTCCTTGGCAAGCTCCATCCTTGGGAGCATCCCGGGTCACCGCACTCCTTGGAAGTTCTCCTTGGGACTCTGCTCACCTGGTTTAACAGCTCTCACCGCATGCCAGTAGCAGTAGGTGCCACCTCTCTCCTGTCTCTGCTGTGTGCCTCTTCTCTTCTGCTCTCCAGCACTGGTTCTAACTGGTGGTCAGGACTTTCACCCCTCGAGTGGTTGAGTTCTGCTTTCTAGGCCAACGCTACCCCTGACGTCGTGTGCTCCGTGCTACCCTCCATTTGTGTGTCCTGACAATGTGTCCAGTGTTTCCATCTGTATTCTATATTGCAGGTTTGGGACCAGCCCTTTGGCTTGGGGCTTTTTTGGGTCGGGATCATCACAAGTACCAAAATTTAGGGACTGTTTATTTGTATTTATTAGCAGAGCCCAGTTGGGTGTTGCAGATGGTGGAGCAGCCTGTGATAAAGCTGGACTGGTGCCTGTGGGGTGGTTTGGGTACAAACACAGGAGGTTGATGTCTGTGCAGACACACTGGTTGTGTCTTGTGGTGGTCACATGAAGGCGAGTCCAGCAGCCGCCGTGTGTGGGCTGGGTCCTGTGCCAGTGAATAGCTCCTTCATACAGCTCCTGCCTCCAGCTATGACTTTCCAAAACAGCCTCTTCCCCTGTCCTGCTCAGCAGCCCAGGCTGCTGGATGGATGAATGAGACATCGCGTGCGGCCCCATGGAGCCGAGCATGTGATGGGTCACCAGCTGCATCGCCTGTTTTGCCCATTTTTTCTTGGCCATCAAGTCACTGACTGTGTACCCCACCTGGTGAGTAGAGCCCCACTGGAATCCAATGCTCCTGACCCACATCCAGGGTATCCCAGAGCATCTGCAGCCAGACCTGAAACCCACGGGGCACCAGTACATGAGGTGGCTGCTGCAGGTACAGTTGACTCGGAGGTTCTTTAAGGATTAAGCGCTTCCTGACAAGACCAAGCTTCAAGTTTTTTGGCTGGTGAATAGCCAAGGATTAACCTACCTTGCAGTGAGACACAAGTGGGAAGAACAGCTCCTGGCTGTGGTCAGCACGTGTTAACACCTTTTGTTTGGCACCTAAGCCTGGAGGGCTTTCCTGCAGCAGCTGCATAAATGGGAAGCCTCGGCTAGAGGAGCCACACCAGAAATACCCTCTGGAAACCTCCTTAGAAAGTGGGCCCTGCATAATGAGCGCGTTATTTTGCTCCACCCTCCGCACTAAAGCCATGAATTGACAAACATGAGTCCAAGAACTTGCCACCAGCTGATCCCAAGCACAGCTGAAGAGCCAGCAGTGAAAGAAGATGTCTTGTCCTAAGCCATTCAGAGGGAGCTTCAGGAAGTTTTTCCATGCAGCACACAGCACTGCTGCCTGCTGGGATGAGTCTCTTAGCCATAGTTATTTTATGGGTGGGTGAAACACAGGTTGCTCTGTCAGAGGAAAAATACTTGGTCCCTTCCTCATCCAGCAGACAACTTCAGACCACAGTTATTGCTATTTGCCCTCATGAGGCTTTGTTGTGTTCCCTAGCAGGGGATTTTCTGGTGCAGATGCTCATCTTGACGTATGAGAAGGTTTCCCATCCTTTCCCTTGAGAGTTTCCTGGCAGAGAACCTCAGACAGAAGGATTTTGCCTTTTAGTCTTTATGTATTAAAGCTGGAAACTCAAAAAGTTGAAATTATTCAAGAACAAAAGCATATTGTAGGGACAAATATTTAACAGATCATTTTTAAAATAAGTAGTAAGTTTGGGCTGGATGGAGATCACTTTGATAGGTTTCAAATTGCTTTTTTCCCAGTGTCCACCCACAATTTCTTGGCGATCATCACCTGAATGTAAGAATGACAGGAACAAAATCTCTTTCATGGTTTAGGCAGTTCCTGACTTTCCCAGTGGTAATTTTGCCTTACATGCTGCCATCTCCTGGCTGGAAGAGAGGTTAGTCCAAGGGGGGAAAATAAAACATGGAAAAAGAGTAAATATGGCAAATGTGACCCCCTGCAGCCTATTTTTAATAGAATTTTAATTAAAAATGTTTTTAATAGAAGTAAAATAAATGCTTTAAAACATAGAGCATTCAGCTGAGACATTGAGGTGATTGGAAAGCTACAGGGGCAATTTGACCATCGTCTCCCAAATCCTTTCATACAACCTGATTCTCCATTTTCCTCATGCTGAAAGTCTCTCCTCCAGGAGTCCAGCTCCCAAATCACAGCTGCAATTGGAACATAGAAAAAAAATTTTTTTAAATATTTTTTAGATGTGGCAAGTCTGTTTCTGGGCTACTTCATGGGATTCTGTTAGGCTGAATTATTGCAAATTCATCCCACACTTAAAAATTATCCAGGGGCATTATAAATGATGGCAAAGGTGGAGATATTTCCTATTAAAGCTGCAAAATTTCTTCATTAAAGGATTCATTTTGGTGTGTCCTTGGCACAAAGGTTTTGGTCTTTTTTTCTGCAAAGTGCTCTACAAGAATTGGAGGGGGAACCTCTGCTGGGACAGATCCAGTTGGTTGAAGGTTCCCTTGGGGAATCACTTCTCTGTGACTAACGGGACACTCTAGGTGGAGAGCTGGATTGTCTGGATGAAGATGGTGGAAGAGCTGTGCAGGCTGAGCAATAAGGACTCGTGGCTTGGTACAAACTGATTTTCATCACCGACTGCTCAAGGAAAAAGAAGGTTGTACCTGGTTGGAGAGTTGGAGCAAGGGAAACGCCTCTCTTTGTTAGGAGTCATTAAAATATTTCTCTAGGGGCTCACCAGGACTTCACCTGTAGGCAAATAGAAAGATGTAGGAGATGAAATAGCTGATTTTTGATAGGGAAAAAAAATCATCTGATATCCCAAGAGCTGTCTTATTTTTAAATGCTTCATGCTTGGAATCGTTACAGACTGTGCAGCGATTCACCTCCGGGGAAGGCCAGGCCAAACTGCACAAAACCATGTCCCAGGGGGAGATTGGGAAGCTGGCGGCCACACAGAAGAGTCTTACTCCAGATGGGAGGTAGGAATCATGGCTGGAGATGGCAAACAATCCCTCCCATGTCCCTCTTGTTCTCCATCACCTTGTTGCACCACCCAGGCTCCTTTGGAGCTCCACCTGCCAAGGCCAGCACGAGTTACCCTTCCCGCCTTTCCTACATGACCATGGACAGACCCAATTAAAAGACACAGCATAATTAAGTTCTGGTGACATGGACCACACGTCCTGTCCCAAACAACCCAATCCCATGCATGAAACTGAAGTTTCTCACCTTTGCTGAGGATGAGTAGCCACATTTCCCTGGTAGAAATTGCGTGGATTTATCTCCTCAAGCACCAGGAAGGTCCAGGAGATTGGGGTAGTTTTGGCTAGAAAGACATTTCCTAGTTAAGTCAGTTCCTCTTTCCATTATTTATTTCCAGGCCTCAACGAGCCAAGATGAGGTTCTGGGTGAAGGGAAAGCAGGGGGAGAAGAAGACCCCCCGAGAGAAGCTCGCTACCCAGTCTGAGCTGCTGGAACTGTACGCGGAGCAGGAAGCCCCTGGCAGGGAGGCCATTCCTGGCTTGCAGCTTGGCGAAGGTGCGTGGTGGGGGGACACGGGGCCAGCTGTAAGGAGAGAGAAACTGGATTGGGAAATCGGGATATGTCCATGCTGCTTCATGTCTTTTAATTCAGGGATGGTGTCAACCCAGAGCGATGGCAGGTAGGTTAGAGGGTGGGATCCATAATGGATCTCAAGGAATTCCACGTCGCTAATCCTTCCAGCCACCATCTGGATGTGGCCAGATGTTTCCTCTCTTGGGGGAGGAAATAACCAAAGCAGAAATGACATTTAATCTTCCTGTGAGTTCTACACTTTGTTTTTCTACTCCACAGCTTTATTCTGATGCCCATGTCCCTGGTTTAGTGTCAATTATTTTTCATCTGCTCCTCAGTCTCTTTCCCTCTTTTATTTATCACCAGCAGAGTTGGGTCCTCACCACCTGACACCCCCGCGGAGTCCTGAGCTGTCAGGCATCTACCGGCGGGAGTTCAAGGAGAACAAGGAACCCTCTCCCAAAGTGAAGCGCAAGCGCAGCGTCAAGATCAGCAGTGTGGCTCTGGAGCCTGTGCAGTGGCAGAACGACTCCCTGCAGATCATAACCAGTGCCAGCGACCTGAAGAGCATGGATGAGTTTCTCCTGAAAAAGGTACCTCCTGCCCTCACTGCTCCGTACATCAGCACAGAGATCCAGGAGCAGACGGAGGCAATTAAGTCAGAATGATCCTGTGGGCAACTGTAGTAATGCTAATAATTCTTCTAAGGGTGCCAGGGCAGGTCTGGGAGAAGTTTCTGGTTTTCATGCGGGAGAAACCACCTGGTGATCATGGTGGAGCAGCTGCTTCTTAGTGCTGCTTCATCTCACGCCAGCTCTGCGGCAGGAAAAGGGGCATGAGTGCCAAAACCCCCTTGTTTTCCCAGATGAATGAACTGGACAACGAGGATAGCAAGAAGGACACGCTGGTGGATGTCGTGTTCAAGAAAGCACTGAAGGAATTCCGACAAAACATCTTCAGTTTTTACTCCTCGGCATTGGCGGTAAGCGACCAGGTAATGGGTGGGACTTTAATCTCCAGGAGAAATGGGATATTCTGGGTCATCCTGGTCATACGGGTGTTGCCAAGCCTTCCATTCCTGGTCTGCTCATCCCGAAGGATGGATATGCTTCCTTTGTATTCAGTCCCGTGATCTAAATTTGAACTAACTCCTCCTCATGAGCCAGCTCTCAGGATACACTGGGTGTAGATTCCTGATCCTCATTACAGTTTTGCTCCCAGCCAAAGTGGAGATGACAGAAAGTCAATAAACTCCAATTTGTCACCCAAAGTGCCTGGAAACCTTTGTGTTACTTTTGCGAGTGGTGGAGATGTCTGATCCTTTTTTCCTTCTCTTTATCATACTTGGACTTTCCCCAAGCAGCTGGAAGCTGATGAAGCTGAAATAATTGTCTGGAGAAGAAAAAGTCTCCAGAAAAATCTGGCTGTATAAAAATCACTTTTGTTTTCGCTTCTGTTTCCTTAAAAGATGGATGATGGGAAAAGCATCCGCTACAAAGACCTCTACGCCTTATTCGAGCAGATTCTGGAGAAGACTATGAGGCTTGAGCAGAGGGACTGGAGTGAGTCTCCAGTTAAAGTCTGGGTCAATACCTTCAAAGTCTTCCTGGATGAATATATGATAGAGTACAAACCCCTGGACTACACCGTGGGGAAGGTACTTGACACTTTTTTTAAACGCCCTTGAAGGTCTGGGAACTGTCTTTCCGTGGGGCTGTGCCTCTGTGGACACCTGGGACCCTCTGTTGTCATCTCTGCTTTAAGCTGAGCTGGACAAGGCAAGGTGTGACTCACTGGTTGTGTGTCACTGGGCTCAGCCAACCCCAGATCACGTCTGGGCTGAGCTGGGCTTGGCCAACGCCAAGGATTAGGTGTTATCTCCTGGGCAGAACTGCAGCCAGCTGTGGATGGTTGGAAAGGCAGCTCCTGGTGCTTTTTCTGTAGTTCTGGGGAGTTTGTTCAGACTTTGAGGGACAGTGAAAGAGGTACACCCTCTCAGGTCTCCTGACCACTTCCCAAGTGACCACACACATCACCATGGGTTGGGTTGCAGGAGAAGGGGACGCAGGCAGTGGCTCAGGTCTAGGTGCAGTTCTTAGAGCAGTAAGAGCCTGCACTGTGTCACAGGCCTGATCTCACTTCCTGCTCCATATTGTCTGCAAGGCTAACCCCGGGATCTGAGGCTGGGCTTGGGAGATGGTGTCTATTGTACAGATATCCCATCTCCTGGCTCTTCTGCTCCAAGTCCTCTCCAGCCTCCTCTCCAGGCAGCTTTTCCTCAGAGCAGGCTGAGCATTGTGTTCCCCTTGGGTCACTGCTGGTGGGGTCAGAGCTGGAGCAGCAGCTACTCCCAGCTCCAAGATGAAGATGGGAAGAGCTGTCCAGGGAAATTCCAAAAATGGAGTGATGCATAGGAGAGTTTTCTAGAGTGACTCTCCTGGGGCTGCAGGTGCACTGGAGAATGGTGCTGGAAGGCACTGGACAATGTTGGATATGAGCCCTCTGTATTCTTTACCTGGCAAAATCACCTGAAAATTGACTTAAATCTCTTTCCCTTACCAGGTGCCAAAAACGGAACGAAAAAAGAGAAGGAAAAAGGAAGCAGATGTGGTGAGTTAAGCCTGCACATTAAAAAATCAATGTCCTTAATTGGGGACAGAATGACAAGAGACCAGCTTGTGACACATCCTGGGCTGAGATCTGAATGTCAGCCCTGAAAGGACATCTTAGAAAGACATTCGAGATGGATTTGCTTTGCTTGATCGAGGATCACTTGGGTTGGCTCAGAAAACATGCCCCACATCAGCCAAGACATACGTGTAATGTCAAGGGTTGTTAGAGAAGGGCTGAGAGCAAAACAAAGTCTTGCTCTCTGTTTCAGATTTATAGTGTGTGTTTTACATCTCCGGGATCAGGCGTGTAAGACATTACATCCCCTGTTTTCCTAAGGTGTGATGGTGCAGGTGCAGAGCCAAAAAAAGGGGCCACAGATGCATAGAAAACCTTCTTAACAGGAAGAAGTTGACCTGCCAAGCTCAGTCAAAGAGTTTCCAACCTGCTTCCATGATGGTTCAGTTCCCCTCTAAGATGCATGTTGGTTTGGGTTGTCTATGGGATTGTTGGGCTGAAAAAGGAAACGAAAATACCAAATAAAAGCATGCAAGAGCTAAAGTTGGACAGCTGACTGTGTTCATCTCCCCATTTTGCAGCAGGCTGAGCACCAGCTCCCTTTTCTCACCACCCAACCTTTATCCTCCAGGTGGAAGAGCACAATGGTCACATTTTCAAGGCAACCCAATACAGCATCCCCACATACTGTGAATATTGTTCCTCCTTGATCTGGATCATGGACAGGGCTTCTGTTTGTAAATGTAAGCACCCTTTCTTTGGTCCTTTACTCGTGCTTCTGTCACAATGATGAGTTTGAAGATTTTGAGAAGTGTTCGCTGCTGTTTCCTCCAACCCCATGCTCAAGTAATTTTGATTTTTGTAACACCTGAAGAGCTTTAAGGAGTTAGTTCTTAAGGTTTCTGACATCAGCTAGTAAGTCTATCCCAGCAGTCCTTCCTGGCACAGTTAATGAGCTTCGTGTTACACATCTTATCCCATCAGGTTACGTGGCCATCCCGTAAGGTCAGACACATTTAAGTGTCACAGGAGGAAGGACGGCAAAGTCAAGTATGGAACTGTGTCCTTAGGATGCCTCTGGGGGTCCTGACCTTGGCAAACTTGTTTGGCTTCGCCTTTTTGACCTCCAGGCATGTGAATTTTTGGGGAGATCGGGGAAATGGAGGAACAGGTTGATCCTTGATCCATCCTCCCAAGAGATGGCTCAACCTTTTCCATCATCCCTCCTCCATTTCTGTGATTAGGTTGGCAGCATCAGCCCTGGAGCGTTTCAGGCCCAGTGCAGGAAGAATACAAATGAGGTGCCATTTCCAGTCTCTGAGGGTATCTGTGTCTGATAGCTCGGAGTGACTCATGGGTTATAGTCTGAGTTGATCTGTCAGAAGGGGAAGGCTTAATGTTTCATGGACTTAAATGTGGCACCTTTAATTTTAAAGGCTTCATTATTTTTGTTTGAGTGGATCTAATACAGACTTGGCCCCTGGAAACTGCAAATCTAACATGTTTTTGACCTGGTAGTTCTGAGAAGAGTTACTCAATTCATATGAATTCCTGTTTCTCCAGTAATGTGACTTTTGGGATAATTAAACACTCCTTTTCTCCATTGCAGTATGTAAATATGCTTGTCACAAGAAGTGCTGTCTTAAAACCACAACCAAGTGCTCAAAAAAGGTAAATCTCTCATTGCTTTGCTTTCATTAAGTGATCCCAAGTTTGTGTAAAAATTATTGGGGGTGCAAAACTTGATAGAATGCTGGCAATAACCCTCCTTTAAGCAGGAGCTTGGACCAGAGATCCCCCGAGGTCTCTCCAGCCGGCGTTTTGTAGGTATTTTGGGAATTATGCAGCGATGAGTCACTGTAGATCTGCCCAGTCATGCAGCAGATGTTGCAGTGTCATTCCCTGACTTGTAACCACGCAGAATAATAAAAATTTCCCTCACTTTGTAGCTTTTAAGGATTTGGAAATGTGGAGTTATTCTTGGAAATACAGGTTATTTCTCATGCCAACAGTCCCTGCTTGCCACAGTTGAGCGAGGAAGGGCAGTTGAAAAATGTTCACTGCCCTCTTTAGTGGGGAATTAAATATTGTTGACTGGATTTAAGGGTGTGGGGAACAGGGAATGAGTGCAGCAGGTCATCCTGGCTAACAGTGAAGCAAGATTTGGTGGGGTTTTTTAAAATAGCTTATTTTGTGCCCAAAAGAAGGAAATAGAGTCAGGATAATAGTGAGTGGAAAGTTTTATCAGCTCCCTGGGAGGCTATTCAGGGGAGAACAACCTCCATAATACACAGCCCCCAGAAAGCTGCAGGAGTTCGTTTTTCCCAAAGAATAATCTGAATATACACATTGAAGATGTGTGTGTGTGTGTGTGTGTGTGTGTGTGTGTGTGTACGAATATATTTGTATTTTGAATATATACAGAATTTTTGCTGCTCTCTTTCTGGCAGTATTTCTGCAAGAGCTGGGAACACCTCATAAGAGTTTGTGCTCTAAAATCTGGGGAGTTCATTGAGATCTCTGATCAATTTTTTCAGACATTCTTGGAGCCGCCTTCTTTGTTGTGATTTCTCTGCACAAGGAAGATTTTGTGCTGCACCCAAGGAAGCAAGTTCACTGTGTCTTCATGGGTAGCTTTGCACTGGGCAGTTGGAAGTTCTCTAGGAAGGCTCTAGTTTCTCTGTGCTTGGTGAATTTGTGTTTTTAGGGTTGTTCTCAGTGACAGGGAGCTACAAACCAACCGTCCTGAGAAAGCAACAACATGGGGACCTTCCACACATCTGCTCCTAAGGTTTGCAGATCAATGGAAGGATGACATTGAGTGGGAAAAAGAAAAATGCAGGAGTAATTGTAAGGGGAGCCACTGCCTTGCTGAAGGTGGAGTTGCATCTCAGCTTCCTTTGGCTAGGGCTGAGAATCTGTGTCAGTATTTTATTGGATCTTCTCACTTTTCCCATCCAGAATCTCCTGTGCAGGAGGACCTTCTTCACGTTTCAATTTGCCAGATACGAACTCTCCAGTGAGCATTTGCAGCTGGTGAAAGGTTCCTTCCTGACAGATGTAGATGGGTCTTCTTATGCTCTTTTCTTTTGGCATCTTATTTGTTCACTGATATTTTGTAACTGTCAGTGCTTTGAGTTGATCTAAACACCCAAGATTCAAATTTGCCTCTTCTGCTTTGTGCATCTTTGGGGGGTGAAATCATCCCCGGAGATGGTGCCAGAGGGGCAGGATGTAGAGGAGGACCATGCCCAGCTGCGTTGGCTCTGCCAGGCTGGGAATATAACTACAGTGGGGTGGTTAAAGAAAGAAAATCCAAACTTTTTTGCCTTCGGGTGCATGTCCAGAGACCAGGTTAACATTGCAAGACCTGTATCTTGTCCTGTCCTCCTGCATTAGACTCACACATCTCCTGGATCAGCTGAAGCACTCGGAATAATCAGATCCAAAGCTGCACCAGCACTGCTTCCCAGAAGGATTTTAATCCCTTTTTCCCTTTTCCTGTGCAGCACGACCCCGAGCTCTCACCGCGGCAGTTTGGCGTGGAGCTGTCCCGGCTGACCAGCGAGGAGCGGGCGGTGCCGCTGCTGGTGGAGAAGCTCATCAACTACATCGAAATGCACGGGCTGTACACAGAGNGACCTTTAAAGATCACCTCATCAAGCCTTGGGCATCATACTGATCATTGTCTCTTGTTCTTTTCCTTCTTGCTTCATCTGGTGCCAAACCCAGACATTGATAACGTGAATTTAGATGACTACAACATCCACGTCATTGCCAGCGTGTTCAAGCAGTGGCTCCGAGATCTGCCCAACCCCCTCATGACCTTTGAGCTCTATGAGGAGTTCCTGCGGGTGATGGGTGAGGAGCCTCCCTCACTATCCCATTCCCTTGGTAGAGAGAAATGGTGGCCACTTTTAGTGTCAAACTTTTGATTCACTCTTTGGGCCCAAATCAGCTGGTTTTGCCAAATTGTATTTACCTGATTTCAAAGTCTGATTTTTTGGCTATAAAGGTTTTTTTATGCAAAACCTCAGGCAGTTTGGTCTCAATTTGGTGGCTTTTGCATCACGGTTCGGCTAATTTCAGCCCCAAAGTTCTATCTTTTAAGTAGTAAAATTAAGCGTTAATAAGTGTCATTTTAAATAGGACAGAGAAGTAGAAGCTGCCCCTAAATGCTGCTGGTTTCTCCATAGGCCTTCAGGAGAGGAAGGAGACAGTGCGTGGGGTGTACTCAGTCATTGACCAGCTCTCCCGCACCCACCTCAGCACGCTAGAGCGCCTCATCTTCCACCTGGTCAGGTATGCTGGGCCTGGGCAGCTTTAGGCAAAGGCAGGATGGTCAGGCATCCTTCCCACCGGAACAGCTGAGGCCAGAGGCAGGTGGGCAGGGGACAGGGAAGAGCTTTTGAATCCACTGTGTCTTCCAGGAGGTGGCCGTGGAGCTGTTTCTCCAAGGGATGTTGTGTTGATGAGTGACCTCTGCTGTGCTCTGGTCACTTGTGGTTCCTACAGCTCTGTGGTGCCTCTCACCACTGCAGGGACATGTTTTTGGGTGGAAAGGGCTGGTTGTTGCCTTGGGAATATTTGAGATGTCTTCTTGGTTTTCTTCCTCAAAGCAAGATGGCACCATAGAAGTATCATCTCCTCTCTTCATCCATGACCATGTGCAAGAGGTGCAGTGGAGGTGCCTCCACCTCTGACTTCTCTCTTAATCCCTATTTTTTCAGGATTGCCCTCCAAGAAGAGACCAACCGCATGTCAGCCAACGCCTTGGCCATCGTGTTTGCTCCCTGCATCCTCCGCTGCCCCGACACGACAGACCCACTGCAGAGCGTTCAGGACATCAGCAAAACCACCACGTAAGAGCCTGGGGCTGGCTCAGCCAGCTCCACCACCACATCACCATTCACATCTTGGTAACCCCTAGGATGGTCAAATGGCTCAAAAATTGAGAGCTTTGCATGAAGTGATAAACACATGGCATCTAAATGCAAATAAATGCATCTGCATGAAGATATTTCAAATTCTCTCAATCCCCAAGAAGCTGTTAGACAAGGATTTTTTAAGTGATGGAGGAGCCCCGAGAGTGGATAAGCTTCTGCTCCTGCCTGGCACATCTCAGCAGGAAAAGGTGGAGCTTGTGCTGACATGGTTTTATTGTTAATGTAGTTAATTCTTGGCAAGGAGATCTTGATTCTTACTTAAATTTGGCTTTTTTACTGAAGGAGGTGAGTTGCTTGGTCTGCAGCAATATTAATATTAATATATTTAGATTTATTTATTGTGTTTGCCATAATTGCAAAGGTTTTACAGTGAAAAAGTGAAGCACTTGCCCAGATTCAGTTTGGCTCATACTAAATAGATTTAAAAACAGATACTGGAGTCAATTATAATAATGAAAACCCTCCAATAAAGGGCTGGGCTTCTGAAAGAGGTGGTTTTACCTCCAGTAAGTATTAAAATTGTTGAAGACCAGAACACATTTGTAGACCCAGCTGGCAGGAACACCTGTCCTTTAACAAGATTTCATTGTAGCTTCTCCCTCACACTTCAGCTCCAGTACATCCTCTCATTTTATTACAAG
>VYZQ01052493.1:0-22946 GCA_013400655.1 Mystacornis crossleyi | reverse complement strand
CATCAAAATGGCAACCAGGGTATGTGGAAAACAGGGTGCATTTTGAATAAAGCAAGTACATTACAAGGGACATTACTGCAAGAGCGAGCTGTTCAGCCTCAAAAAGAGACAACTGAGAGGGGACCTCATCAATGTCTGTAATTATCTCAAGGGAGGATGTCAAGAGGATGGAGCCAGGCTCTTCTTGGTGGTACCCAGCAATGGGCCAAGCAGCAACGGGCAGAGACTCATGCCCAGGAAGTTCCACCTGAATATGAGGAAGAACTCCTTTACTGTGTGGGTGACCATGCACTGGAACAGATTGTCCAGAAAGGCTGTGGAATCTCCCTTGCAGGAGATATTCAAGAACTGTCTGGAGGCAATCCTGTGCAATGTGCTCTGGGATGACCCTGCTAGAGAAGGAGGCTGGACCAGATGACCCACTGTGGTCCCTTCCAACCTTGCCCATTCTGTGATTCTGTGAATAGTAAACAAGAAAGATTAATTTATCTTTTTTTGGACAACTGTGAAAAAGGATCAAAAATATAATATGTATTATCATAAATCTATGGCAAGTCTCAAAGTGTAGGAGTTCAGTAAGTGTAATTTCATAGAAATTCTAAGTATCAAAATTATTAAACCCACAAACCTGAATTAGATTTTTTGTAAATGATATTAGACATATGAATTGGAAAAAAAAAGAACTCCTGAATAAAAGTCCAGTTAAGGGAGTGAGGGAGGAAAGGGGACAGGACAGTATACAGCAAGGACAGAAATCAAATGTTGGTGCATTATTTCACTAGACAAAGAAAATATAAAATTGTATTGATGTTACAGGATAGTTTTATATAAGAAAAAATGTATGCAATACATAGTCTACACTTATGCCATTGGTACTAAAGCCATAACTATTTTCAAACTAAAACTCTTCAAAATGAAAGGAAGGGACAAAAGATGAAAAATTGGAGTTTAAAAAAAAGATTTAACTTGGGCTGAATCAACATGAGGAGAGGATTCAACAGGTACAGAGATAAAGAAGTCATCACAAAATATATGCCATACTTTTGTCCTGGTAGTAAAGATTATTTGTTATTAGCAAAACCAATACAACAAAACCTTCTAATTAGCGAGCACAAGCAATGCAAAAGGAAGGGTCTGGAAAAGCTTATGTTGACTGTAGGACCAAGGAATACTATGAACTGGGAGTATAGTGAAAACCGAAGAAACATGCTGGGTAAAACATGCTAGATTTTCTATTTATTTTTTAAAGTTATTTTCCAAAACAGAGACACTTCCAGATATTTTTGCTTGTCAAGCCAGACTTGAATGAAAGCTATTCTCTGGACACAGCGATGTCCCATGACAACTTTTCCATGTAGCATCAGGCAAGAACTGGAACGCCTAAGCCAACGGCTGTTGGGTGATCCAAACCAAGGGAATTCATTCAAAGGGAAATGATTATGTATTGAATAATTAATTAACACAACAGTAAAAATAATTACAAATGCACTCTAGCACAGTGAAATACCAAATAGTATGAAAAATAAGCTGTAAGGCCAAGCATAGGCTTAGTGCAATGAGCACAACACATGATGTGATTATAGAAACAAATTAATTTATTTCAATAATTAAAACTGAATTTAGTGTCTACATAACAAAATGAAATGTTATTTTCCTTCTTTTTCTTGGAGAAATAAATAACATGAACACTACTTTAAGAATTTTGAGACGTTCAAACTTGAACAATTATATCACATTGAATATGAAAACCAACAAATAATAGGGACAGTAAAGTGTAACTCTTATTTGAAACAGTAGACTAGAAAAGGAACAGTGATAAAACAAAAGAAAAAAACCTGCCAATGTCTTCAATATTACCTTCTATTTTTAAAGCTTCAGTGAAATCATCAGTGCAAAGCCATATATAACCAAAAATCCCAAATTATTGTCAATTTTGTACGCTAAATTTCCTTTGTGCCTCTCTGAAAGCTTTTTAAAATTAGTTTGTTAAGGACAGTTATTCTTCAGTAAAATCAGGCTTTTAAATACTTTATCATTTGCCTCAACATGTTGCTAAGCCTACAATGATTTTCAGTTGCTTAGATTAAATGACTTTCTACCGTGCTGAAAAACAACAAAATAAAATGCCTTATCACTGTGGGCTTTTTACAATTGCTTCAGGAAAATAAGCTTTGTGTTAAAGCCATGCTTAGCTTTGTTTTATGCACAACAGACCTCTGTGATCGCTCTTGGTCGTGGTTAAACCCCAGACACCAGCCAAGTACACCTGGGGAAGTCACTGCCAAAGGACGCTGTTGTTGCTTAATGTTTTTAAAGATGAAAACAGATGACACATTGAAACAAGATACATTGATCGTTATTAACTACAGAGCCACTTCTTCAAAGATCCTAAACCAGAAAAAATAATTGAGGCAATGAAAGGAGTATTGTCTATGTTTGCACATTGGTTTGGCTACTCCACTGGCAGCTGCATGCAGGTGGAGACAGGACAGTAAGACATTATGGCTATTCTTATGTACACAAGCTCCAGTCTTCCAAATATACCCTTAATTTTTCTAGAGGTCATGGTCCCTTCCCTACCTTGCATATTGTTTCCTTGGGCAATGGTTCAGGCACACCATAGCCATGGTGCCTCCTAACAGAGGAGGTGTTCCTCCTACCCAGACTGCAAAAGGGTGATGGTGATCCTCACCTCAAACACAGATCCAAGCCATGACAGCCACATACCTCCATGTCCTGGTACGGCAATCAAAGCGCACTGCAAACCTCCGCTCAAGCGGGACCGCCCTCACCCTGGTCTCCATCTCCTCACTTGAGCACGAAATCCCAGTAGAGAAACTCCTGCCATACTCACCTTCAAAGCTCTTCGGCTTTCTGCACAGTGCAAACCCAACCAAGGCCAAGCTGAGCTCTCTGCCCAGGGCCCAGAACACTCCTCTCAAAGGAGCCTTCCCGTCACCCCCAGTTTTGCACACCTCCTATCCCTATCAACCTGGATCCTTAAACAAAGAATCTACCCAGGCAGGCAATACTGGACGTCGCAAAAACCAGCTGGATCACTCCTCATGCCACTGCTCATACTAATTGTGTTTGGCTTTGCCAAACACTACCTTTGCAGTACCATGGCTTGATACTGCCTTGTGAACCAGGTTCAGTCCACAGACCAACTCTGGCCGTTTATGGGTTGCACAACGGAAGGTTTGTGCACATGAAGAAATCACCAACCACATAAAGGTTTATCTTACCAGCAACAATGCCTTTATTCTCTTCCTAGAGAAAGCTGGGGGAAATGTGCCATTCAGCAGAAGCAGTACGTAAGAGGTGCAGCACAGCCAACAACTTAGTCAGCAAGGACAGAGGGGCAGAGACAGCCTATTCATTTTCAACAGTGGAACAAATAGGGCACAGGGGAACACTGTGCCAAGGAAAGGTTTAACTTTATTTGCAGTTCATATTAAAATAATTTAATTCTTCAAAAGTGGGTAGAGATTTGGGTGAAAAAATACTGTCCAGGTTCTAAATTTTGGGTGACTAAAGTTGGGGTGTTAAAGCTTATTGCCAAAGCCCAAGTGACCTGAATTTCAAAGACACAGAGATCAGTTATCACTGGGGTAGGCTGGGAAGCTGAGCACCAGATTTTACAGCAATGAGAAATACTGCTTTGGAGAAAATATTTATTAAAAAGGGACATATTTCCTATTACCATTATTGAGAGTTGGTTCATAAATGGCATCAGTTAGACTTCTGTCTAACTGCAAATCTTTCAGCTGTGGAAATCTCAGCCTGCCTGAGTGGCTTTATAAGAATTTGCTCAACAGTTTTTCTAAAAGAATGGAAGATTTTATAAAGATTGATAGTTGGTACAATTATAACTAATTATTCATAAGGTCACAGGTAGCCTTCAACAGCAGTTCTACAAGATATGTCCTCATGAAAGCAGGCAGTGATAGCTGGAAATTCAGGACTCACCACAAAACCAGTCATCCGTGAACTGTAAGAGTACAGCTGAAAACTTTAGACTGTACAACTCCACGGGAACAGTGCAACAGTAGTTCTTTGTCATCCTTCTTTTGTTTTTTATCCATCTGTGCCACAGGCTATATTAAGGATATCTCTAGGGCAGGAATTATCTTTTAATTACATGCACAGGGCTTATCATTGCGGGTCCCTTGTCTTGCTCAGAGCTATATGCTCCTCTAGCACATACTAGAAACAGGAGAGGCAACAGTGTCCGTCTGTATCCGTGACCAGGCTTTCTCACACAAATAACTCCTATCAACATCAGTCTACGGTGACAGGCTGAGCATGTCCAGGACCATTGCACTGTGCATCCATCCTACATGGATGCACATCAACCAAGCTGGGCACAAAACAGGCATCCAACTACTCTCCAAGCAGTGGACCAACTGCCTGGGATCTCTCCCTGAAGGACGGGCATAAATTCTTTTCAGTCACTGAAAATTTATCTTGCAAGCCTTCTCACCTTCTTCCTAAGAAGAGACTTTTTGACTTGTTTTGCCTGTTTCTTACTTACTAAGCAAAATGACTGTCTAATGTATTGCTGTACCTGCATTCACATAACAATGTACTGATACATTTTACCTTTCAGGAGGAAAAACCCTCAGTATAATCCCTACTTCTGGCAATATGTTCAGAACCAGAACGCTTGTACACATTGAGAACGATGGCAAATAACTATGGTCTGCTATGCTCTTTGGCAACAGCAGCGTTTTTCCTACTCAAAGATAGAAATAATACAGATGAATGGTCCTATGAGCTATTCACCTTGTAGGAAAAACATGTGGAACGATCTTTAAGGCAATTGCTTAAAATGGCAACAATACCAAAAGCTGTATTTTCATCTAGAGGATGTAACATTATTTTCTACATTGTAGGTCATAATAGGCAATTCTCCATGCAGCACAGAGCCTTACTGTTCTTGTTTGCAGGTGGCCATCAAGGTTATCTTGCAGGGGAAGGTTTTGATGAATCCATTCTATACAATGGCAATGGTATATTCTCTCACAACCTACAAAGCTACTGAGCAGGTATTTTTAGGAACTATTGCTATTCCACTAACTGCTCATGCCTTCAAGATATCCAATTATTATTCCAATAAAGCAAAACACTAATGATAAAAGGTAAGTAAAAGTAGTAATGACTGTAATAAATGTTGTCAAGCAAAGACACCAGTAATTGAGGTTATGCAGCAACATAAAGAGATACCACTACTGGTGTGACAACCCTGAAGTCAACAGGGCTTTGCCAAAATGAATATAATCCTGTGTCTCCACTCCTAAGCAGTCACAGCATAAAGAGGTGTGTATCACTATTTTAAAGCAGTCACATAAATTCAGAACTGCAGACACATTAAAGAGAGCTGCATAGTTTAACACACGGATGAACAAGTAATTAGAGTTATTTGTTTGTGGATTAAATGCCTGTAAAAGAAAAGGCTTTTGTTCAGTCTGAGAAAAGGGGAAAAAAACCCAACAGTTTTCTCACATTTGCACTTTATGCTGCAAAAAAAAAAAAAATAAAGGACAATGAGACTGTGCTTTAATTTTCAGTACAGCCATGCCTGGAGGATTTACGGAACCTTACTAGAGAATAACAAAATGCAATGCATCAGAATGAGGATTATCAGGAGTCTCTTAAATTCTGGGAAAACACACACATCATTTAGATTTTCAGGTTCTTCAGTGAAAAGAAGACGATAATCACATTCTAAAGAGGTATATCACATTCTAACTGCAACATCTCCTCCTTGACACGTCACGTGAATATACTAATGAATTAAAGCAAGGGATACCTCAATTCCTTGGCTTCTTTTCTTAAAGGACAGAAAAAGATGACCTGAGACCATGTATAAGCTAGAACAAATCCACCACCACCACCACCACTTTGTCCCTACCCACAGACTTGTAGCTATCCACACAAATGGAACACATTGCCCTCCATGATGGTTCAGATCACGGACTCCGAGACCACCTTTTTTAAATTTAAAAATTAAAAGCAATGGGTAACATTTAGAGCAACATCATAAAGAGAAGGAATTTTTTCTTTTTTCTCACAAAGTAAATATCCATAACACAAACTCAGTTAGTCCTATGTGAAGATGGAGACTTTACATGATGGGAAATAAATTCCAAGTATTATAATGGAGGCAATAAGGTGAAAGGAAAGATACCAGGCATACTAGAAATAAAGGAAAACCCCCTAATTTTAATCCTTCACTTTTTAATATTGATACACTTATTTTACGTGTCTTCTGTGCATATATTTCAATACCTTCCTCAAAAACAGTATTTAATCAAAACAGGAGGAGGATAGAGAACATGTGCACAAAGAGAAGTGGAAATACTCTAGTGAAACTTTCATCCTCCATTTACATTTCATATCATGGGTTTTGTTATACTAATAGTACAATCAGATGTGCACGGTTGAATATTTTGTTTTCATAGAAATACCCAAAAAAGATTCTGAGACAGAACAAAGATCTTAATACCTAAAGTATATATGTGTAAGTGTAGGAAAAAAGTAAGTGAAGGGAAAAAACAGGAAACCTAGGTGACAACAGAAGAAAACGGTACACCTACACCACTGCAGCAGCCAGGATGTGTCACAGCACAGTGGACTCAAAGTTTCCTCAGCAGTCTGACAAGACTCATTAGCATCTCGTAATAAAGCAAAGAGTAGCAGAGGCTCTGGAAAAACAACATTTGAATGATTTCAAATGAGTGAGTCATTTTATCAGCTTGCATTTGGAAAGTAATGAGGCTATTTCAGTCCAGCTAAAAGTGAATAAATCTCTAACTGCCCCCAACAATCTTTCATGTTTCCAGAATAAACTGCAAAAGGGATTGAAATGTTCCTGTCAAAAATATAAAGCTTCTATAGCTGCACCCTTTCTAGAGACATTTAATTAAGTATTTTTCAATTGCACAACTTGAAACAGGAGTGATTTTGCATGCCTGCCCACCAGCGAGGAAAGCACATCACAGCCTGGCAAGGAGGAGGCAAGATGAGAGGAGTTGCTTCCCCCGCACTCAGTGTTACGTGGTTCTCCCCAGATCCCTATGCTACACTTTTCCCTTGTGTTTTGAGGACAACTTCAGAAAGCCCGACAACATAATAAAAAGCTAGGGAAAGACAACCCCGTTATTACCACTGCAGAAAATAAAACACAGATTAATGTCACTAAGGCACATGTCAGAAGAGATAATAATGATGCATACAAATGAATCTTCTCATCAGGAGCAACAAATATAAGCACCACCAAAAACTGAATAATAATTACATACAAATCAAAAATGACATTGCCAGCTGCTAAGCACACATTATTCTCCCAGATTACCAAAGGGTTTGTTTTCCACTTTTCCCCTCAAAACTTGCTAAGTCTTCCTTTTCTATTCAAGTGACAGAAATTACAAAGTAGAGAAGCAGGTGCTTGTACTCCCTAGGAAGACAAATGCTACCACTATCGGATAGCTTGCTGCTTACAGCTCTAACTACCCATTGTGCCATGATGAAGGTGCAGATGTGCAATGAAGGCTTTATTCTTGTTTCAGAAAATGGTTTTTCTGAGTCAAAACATAGAAACTGGTTATAAATTGTGATAAACACTCAGTTTCCATTTTCTGAAGCATTTACTAACAATGTGCCACACACTTTTCAAGTCCCTCTCTTACTTTTTAAGATTTGCATTTCTGCATGCTCTAACTACTGGTGTTACAGTAAGATTCAAATGCAGAGCAGTCACATTCAATAAATACACGCCAGTCATGCCCTCCCAGTCTCAGTCAACAAGAGTGTGGAATATAAAATCATACTTTGGTTGTATTTCTCTGATTGCATTCCCTGCCATTTTTATAATCATTATTTCATCTATCTTCCAAAGACAGAATACAAGATCAAGTACCACAAACACTTTTTTTGAACAAATAACTTCTTATACTGATCTTTTTTAACTCGAGTTCATATCCTGAAGATGTAACTGAAGGCAAGCACCAGAGAGCTTCTAAGCAAGTTTACCAAAGGCATGCAATTAAAAATATTCTATCAAGAAGACAAGACCTAGCATAATGTATAAAGAATCAAGAAATGTTAACTTTTACTGATATTACACTTTATCAGGAAATTTATTATCTGCATCCGATCTGTCAGCTGGATGAAACAGGATTTTATTACTGAAATAACACAGTAGAGTGTTTGCATTAAGTAATCAAGATGCTAAAAGAAGACAGACCATTTATGACATGGACTAGAGAACTGCTTTTTCTTTTACATCTCCTATTAGAAATCACTACAATCATTTTAGTAGTCTGTAGGTATGGAGGTACATTAATCTTTGCTCTTTACATTTTATTGCACATGACCTATGAATTATTTGCTCTGTCCTATAAAGATTACAGCCTTCCCATCTATATTATTATACCATTTTAATTCTAAAGTACGCATGTTATTTAATAGAAAGGATTATATTAAACAAGAATAATCACCACAAATAAAAACTAAGTAATAATTAGGGTAATAAGTACCTATGTAAAGTTTATTAGACAGGCTGACTAAAAATAGCACTTCTGGCTGGATGTTAGTATGCCTTTTTTGCTAGTAACACACAGAGGCACAAGATACTTTCATTTACTTCCCTCACAAGAGTGCTGAATTTTAAATTCTTCCCAACAGTATTTAGGATGTAATCATGCCTTTTTTGACAAACTGCTAAAATCATGACAGCGTTCTTAGCAGAAATTGGCACAACAGCAAAATGAAAAAGAATCAACTTATTTTCTGCTGAACATTTATTTTCAGTTGGTCTATAAAACCAAGATCAATTTGCTACTTACAATGATTAATAACTTCCTTGTCCTTGACGAGGCACTGAAAATTGCTACAGGCAGAGCAGTACATACAATATTGTTAAGGTGTCTACTTACTGTGTATTTGTTAATATTTTATTGTAGCAATCTCTCCTTTTATACTTGTGAGACATTTTTCTTATTTTCATTGGAATTTCTCCTATTTGTTCCTCTTAACCTTTGTCCTGTCACCATTGGTGCTCGTTGGCACCGCTGAGAAGGGCCATCCTCTTTATTCACTCTCATCATATGCACTGGGCAAGACTCTGCTCAGCTTTCTCCGCTCCCAGCCGAACAGCCCCAGCTCCCCTACCTTCCCCCTCCCTATGCCAGGTGCTCCAAGCCCATAATCATCTTCATGGCCCTTCCCTGGACCTGCTCCAGCGTGTCCATGTCTCCCTCGCACTGGGGAGCCCGGGACTGGATCCGGCACTCCGGGTGTGTCTCACCAGGATGGGCAGAGGGGAAGGATCGCCCCCCTCGCCCGGCTGGCAGGGCTGTGCCTGATGCAGCCCAGGAGGCTGTTGGCCTTCTTGGCCACCAGGGCACATTTCTGCCTCCTGCTCAGCTTGGTGTCCATCAGCACCCACAGGCACTTTGCTACCAAGCTGCTTTCCGGCTCGTCAGACCCCAGAATAGAACAGTACATGGGGTTACTCCTCCCCACACGCAGGACTTTGCATTTCCCTCTGCTGAACTTCATGAGATTCCTGTTTGCCCATTTCTCCAGCCTGTCAAAGCCCCTCTGAACGGAGCACAACCAGGTGTCGTACCCATCACTCCTCCCAGTGGTGCCACCAGCAAACAGGCTGAGGGTGCACTCTGTCCCATCATCCAGGTCATTAAAGATGTCAAACAGTACTGGTCCCAGTATCAGGCTGTGGGGTGCCACCTATGGCTGACCTCCAGCTGGACTTGGTGGTGATGATTACAGTCCTCTAAGCCTGACAGTTCAGTCATTCTTCAGTCCAGCTCACAGGCCACTTACCTAGTCCATACCTCAATAGTTTGTGAGGATGATACAGAGAACAGTGTCAAAAGTCAAGATAAGGAACAGCCACTGTTCTCTGCTCATCCATTCAGCTGTCATCTCATTGTAAAAAACTACAGAGGCTCGACAGGGATGATTTCGCCTTCTTAAATTCATCCAGACTGCTTGAAATCACCTTATTGCCCATAAGATGCTTGGAAATGCTTTCCAGGATTGTTTGCTCCATCACATTTCCATAAACTGATGTGAAGTTAACCAGCCTGTGACTCCATAGATCCTGCTCATGAGCTCCTTGTGGGCCTCCTATCGCTGAAGCCTGCTCTCCTGAGGTCCAGCGTCGTGACCCTACTATTCATCTTGTTCTTTCCTTGCAGGATCCTGAATTATTCCTTATTATCGAAACTGTAGCCAAGACTGCTCAACCTTCACATGTCTGCCCAGTTCTTTCTCACTGGTAAGTGTGAGGTCAAGGAAAGCACCTCCCCTCATCAGCTCATAGATCACAGGTGTCAGGAAGTTATTATCTGTGCACTCCACAAACATCCTGGATTACTTGTGCACTGCTGTGCTGTTCTTCCAACAGGTATCAAGGTGGCTGAGGAGCAGGACCAGCCTCCTGCAAATGTGAGGTTTCTTCCTGTTGCTTGAAGGCATCATGCATTGCTTCTTCCTGATGGGGCAGTCTGTAGCAGATGCCATCACAATATTACCTACACTGGTCTGTGCCCTTTGCCTGACCCATGAGCTTTCAGTTGTCTGATCATCTCTCTGAAGGCAGAGATCCATGCATCCCTGCTGCTTTCTCACACGGAAAGCTGAGCAGCCTCTCCTCACCTTCCCAGAATATCATCATCATATCATCAAAAACATTTTCTAATGCTTTAGGCATTAGATTGCCTAAGCAATTTCTCTTGAGATAAATTAATCCTAAAAGTGTTTAATCTGGAGTGTTTACTGAATTAGCAATTCTTAAGGACCCTTGTGATGCTGGTAAATCTTCAGTATTCATAATCAAATCATACCTAATACCTATAATGGGCTGCAGGAGCTCTTCAGCACCAGGTGAGAAAAAAGTAAGTTTAACCAACGACAGGTGTAGCCTGCCTTCCTTCTCAGGAAAGAAAATAATGCAGCAAGTGCTACCTGGAAATAACTATTTGGGGAATTCAAAGTAGATCTAGTACCTGAATCAACAGTGTTCTATTTCCTGTTCCTCCTTATGTGAAAGTCAGGAGAGCAGATTTTAATTTCTGTCACAAATAAGACATTCATGACATGAAAGTGGATATTACCTGTTTCCACCCATCTTTGAGCAACAGTATGTTACAAGTGACCTCCTATACACAAAATCCTAATTCTGTTTCTCCATCAGCCTCAGTTTTCAATATTTAATAACCTTACCCTTTTAAGTACTGTGTTTAGGTTTTATGGGCAATACACTACAATAAGACACTGTCTATGGACAACTGCTCTTGAGGGAATAAGGAAAAAAGATTGTTGTGCTCTACCTTTCAAACAGACTGTTTCTGTGTTAGAGGGCATTTCCATTTCTAATACTGGCTTCTCCAGCTTAACCTATTTCCTAAGCCACGTTCTTGGTGCAGTGTTTGTGCAAAGTTGGTGAGCCACCACTGAGATGCCTGGCAGAGTCCTAACAAGGGCCCTCTCTACCTGCAGCTTTTGGCTCAAATGTCCCAAAAGAATAAGGCAGGTAATACAGTATACAGACATTTTGCTTTTCTGAAAAAGGCTTTTGGACAGAGACACTTACAAACAGGTTTGGGCACTTTCTCACCAAAAAATTCAAAATACTCTGACCCTCTCATCTGTTCGGGAAGAGAGAAAATAGTATAAATTGATCATGCTTTTAGGATGGGCCCTGATATGACACTGGAAACACTGCAGATTTCAGTGTAATTTGCTACAACTCATCATTTGCCAACTGGCTACATGTATTTCCTCAGTATAATCCTCCACTGTGTCTAACAACTAGAAAGATCATATATGCAGGACATTGTCAGAGTAGAAGTCCACATGATACTCCATCTTTGCAGGCACAGTTCTGAACACAGGCAAATGAGTATTTTGACTAAAAATAGTCCTGCTACAGCTGGATAAAAGCTTACACACTTTCACACTTCAGCTCTCCCAGTCACAGTAATAATTTCATGCTGTCTCAGATAAACACCTTAAATGCCACATCACACAAATTGTCTCCTGAAGTTTACATATAATCTTATCTTCCTTTTTGCTTGGATTTAGCTAAGACTTCTGGGGATACCTTAAGGAATTTTTCTTCACCAGATTAGTTTAAGAGCTGAAATTCCACTGGGTTGCAAAAGCTTTGTCTTTGAAATTAATGTGCACGGACAGCAAATCTGCAGGAGTTTCTCTCAACAATAGCAGGCTTATTACCTGCACTGTGTTTCTGAGAGTCACACAGGAAGATGATAGGGAAAGCACAGGCTCACATACTGCATATCCTGGAACATACAGCATCTATTAGACTCTCATCTGGGAGTCTTATATTCCAAAATCTCCTGATTTCAACCACATACCAGTCCACCATTTGGCTAGTCAAGTATGTCATGGCCCAAACAGCTTGGATGCCACATATAACTAGAGTATGAAGGTCATTTCAACAGGCTAGAGGAGTGCTCTGTTTAAGAAGCTCACCTATGCTAACCATGCACGATTCAACCAGGCAAAGGATCCTGCCTCATTTCCAGGCCTGCAGCCACACTGGGAGCTACATGCACAGTAAATTTCATTCCAAAATATATCTAGAAAATCCTTTGACATTTGTGTCTAGGTCACAGTACCATTTGTTCTGATTCTCAGTGTCAACTCAAAATATCAAAATTTCTTTTAATTTGGAGTACACAGCTATTTGAGTTCTTGCTCACAACACTTTGTCAAAGTGCTGGCTTATAATACTTCCTGAAAATAAAAGTTACCATCATTTCAGCAGATAATTTTCTCCCCCTTTCCCCTTACAGACTCACCTTCAATGTCAGCAGAGCTGAGCACACAACTTAGGGACTGTTCCTCTACCTGAAGATACCTATAGTGATCTCCTTTGTGCATGCTGCTGTTAAAACCAACCTAGAGGAAACTACTGCAACTCATTAGGGAGCACTTTGCAGTCAACATGAACTACTGGGGTGTACTTTTTGCAATACCCAGCTATGCACTGTCTTTCTTGAAGGGTGATCATGGTCATTTAACTGTTTCTCACAGGTTGACAGTTAGGGAGGATGTTTGTCAGTGATGGGGAAAGCGCTGAAAAGTAGGTCAAGTACAGTAAAACTGAGGGGAAGAAGGATGTTCAAGAGGGAATTCCTTTCTTCTAAATGTATGCAAATGAGGGTGTTAGCAGCTGTGGCATCCAAAGACTACAGCGTGGGGAAAAGCAAATGAAAACCAACAAGTAATCTTCCGGCTGTAGCCACAGAGGAATTTATCTGCATTAGTCTCTACTATGCACATTCCCATTTTACAAGCAATCACACAACTTCAGTGCTACTATTCCTATCTTCATTATTAAAAGCATGTGTATTTTATCAAGAATTGGTTCTCCAAAACAGACCTCTCTACGACCTGCAGAACAACTCACTGATTGCTATGAGGCCAGCTCTGGGATACGCAACTGAGGTAAAATATTGAGAGCAAAGACAATAACACAGTTTCTAGCTTTTATGGCGAGTACTTGGAAAATTATTTTAGCTGTCCAGAGATAGGAAAATTAGTTTCATATTTACATACTTACATTGTATGTATATATATATCCATCTCATATCCACACTGCTTACTTAGGGGGACAGGCACAGATTCCTCCCCCATAAAAGTAGTTTTGGGCAGCAGCTGTGGTTCCAGAAAGACATAGCACAAGGGAACAACAAATTCTGGAAGCATCTTTCCCATCTGGACCATTTCTGAAACTGCTACTCAACAGGGCTAGAATGAAATCAGGTAAACATTTAGGAAGATCTTTATGGAGAAGAGGACAAAAAGGATGTCTGTCGGTTTCTTACATTCAGTAGAGAAAGAGAGTGGGAGGGGAATTTACTTTGGTTTGTTGCACAGTTTGACCTGGCAAATGCAGAACATGACCCCGTGGAGCTGGGGCAGCTCCCATGTGCTGTGGGGAGGAAGCTCTTTCTAGAGCACCGGTTAATATAATGCTCTCCTGTAGCTTAATCAGCTCTGGTGGCTCATCTCCCCTCTCAGTTCCTGTATCTGAAATTTTGGAAGCAGGGATGAAGGTGACTGAAAGGAAAAACGCTCTGGGGAAATGAAATTAATCCCAGAGGATTTCCTGACATAAGAGTCTTTCAAGGCACTCTGACATGTTCTCGGGGCAAAACTCCTGTCATGCCTGGCAGTCAAGGCTCAAGCAATGCCTTGGTGATGCGTCACGCTCCAGTGGAACGCATGGCTGCGCTTCCCGGGGCCTGGGCATGCAGCTGGCACTGCTTCAGCTCTGCCTGCTCCCTCCCCTCACAGGGAGGGAAGGGGACATGCTGCCTTCTGATGTATTTATATTTCTTATCTATTTTACATACGTGCATGTTGATAATATCTAGATATAAGCAATTTATACAATTATTTATGTAGGAAGGAAAACTAACAAGAAAGGGTCAGACTTCAGGGGAAGCCCAGGGTACAGCTGCGTGAATGAGAGCAAACAGACCCAAGCTCACCCTGCTCTGCTCTATCTGCTGTAGTGGATGGAACTTCCTTTTTACGTCAATTTTCACAGTATTTTGAACTCTCTCCTAATTTTACAGCAAAGGTTGATAAAAACAAGGACAACTAAGGAAGTGGTTATAAAAGAAAACCATATAAAGTAAATACTATGAGTGAAAATAGAAAAAGAAAAAAATCATCTTCAATATTTTAATCTCTGTTTTACTACTCTGATCATCTTGTACAAAGATGAAAATGTTTACAAACAGGGATGTTATTGCCAAATTTCAGCAGAGTAAAAGAAAAATATTTTGAGCATCTTTGCATTATGGGAAATTCTAAAAAAAAATTTTTTTTCAAGTCACTGCAATTTCCATTTTAGGTTTTTTAAACGGGCACATTGCAACATTTAATTGCATCCTTCTTTAATGTACTTCATTACATCCAGAGTTGTGACATTGAGATAGTAAACAAAGAAAAACATTTCCAGTAGCCACAAAATGCTTTCAAAGCCTCCAGTGACAGCAGTTTCTGTGATAAAACAATACAGTTTTGTAGCACACAACTGTCTCTACTGCACTCTACTAATTCTTGCCCACTGACATTACAATCACTCCCTGCATTGTTTCCATTTTAATAAACCTCTCCAGAATTTGCTTTTAATTAGAGATATTACACACCCCACAAACTCCTGGTTCTTACTCTTTTATTAGAAAATTTTACTTACATTAGTGTTCAAGAAACACTGAAAATTCCCATTCCATCTAGCAAGAGCACCTCATTGCCAACAAAAGCTTTGATGTCTGTGAACCTGCTACAGTGTCCATCACTATGACTCAGCATACCTAAGAGCCAAACACTAAGACCATAGAGAATACAAAGGAAAGAACTGTTACTTCACTGCATTGGAATAGAAATCCCAATCTTTTGTTTTGCTTTGGAGGTGTTTCTCTTTAGCTTTAAGAGCTGCTGGGCCTTGAAACATTTTTGGGCCCTGAAACATTCCTTCATGATGGGCTTACTGTTGCAGTCCTGCCATGCATTCCAGCAGCCCAATGATACTGAACCTATGGCTCCCCATCAGTATTACATCCAACCAGGTGCTCTGCCCCAGCTGCCGCCTTCTCCAGGGGCCTCTCAGGCAAAGCCAGTTTGTTGGCTTGCCTGGTCCATACACACCTACCTGCAGGTGATGAGCCCATTTTGAATGCAGTCACCAGCTTCCCCCGAAGGGGGAAGTGGTGGGAGCTCAGTGTTACAGCCAGGATAAAAAATGTCTCCGTATTTGAATTACATCTAATGAAAAATACAAAGTAATCTCTAACCTTATTAGTTTTAATTAGCAACTTTTTATAGCTCTGGGAAAACAATGTTATGAATAAAACTCATGGTGTGACAGGATGCAGGCAGCTGTATAGTAAAAGGAATTCTTTCATTACTTCAGTATGTTGACTACCTGGACTAACTACAATCTTTCCAGAAGCAAATGCCGTATCTCTTACTTACTTCAAAGGCCTCTTCTTCAGGCCATGTTTCCATTAACATTTATGTTGCAAATATTTTTGTACACTACTAATACGAGGTTATGGGCAATGATGTTTCTAAAGAAGCATACAGATTCTGAGAGATCAAAATGTAGCTCTGAAATAATCACACAGCCCCCACAGATCCTACTGCCTTATAATATGCCTTTTCAAGGCCATTGTCTTTTTTGATGCTGGACTTCTGATAATTTTAATTTAGAACTACAGCCTCTCTTTTTTCCTCACAGACTTTTTAAGCCGTGCAATGCGACTGTCATCTCTCACAAGAGAAGCTATGGGAAATAACAAATGAATACAGCCTGGCAGCTTACCTTGAGTGACTCGAGTCCTCAAGGAACCAATGCTGTCTACTGACTGGGAGCTCTAGTAGCCCTCTTTAGACCATTAAGACCTGGATCCTCTCAGCACAGCATTCCCACTGACCAGAGCACCTTCCCTCAAGCACCAGCTTGAGCCACAAGTTTTTGGAAATCCCGCTACCAGACCTTTTGCTCCAGAGTCCTTTCTGACCTGTCCACCCCATGATTATAAGGCAACTACATTACACAAGTATTCACTCCTAACGTGACTTCTTTATCATAGTGCATCAAGCATGTGCCTCTCTCAAAAACAGGGTTACTTCGAAGAAGCGGAAGTGTTCAGTGATACAGTGCTGCTCCAGAGAGCACTGCAAGCCACTCTAGGCAGCACACTGTTCTGCATGTAAGTGGATTTTTAGGAACTGAGTGATTTCTTTCTTCCCAGAAGGCCGGAAGGCTTTTCTTGAACTGTCTCAAGTGTGTGCATTTGTACAGCCACACACGGAGTAATCCACTGCAGTATAGGATTACCAACAATAGCACACAATCACAGAGAGACCGATGCTAGTGCAAAAGATTTGCTGCTTTTCCATGACCACAATCATGGAAAAACATGCTACAAGTTGCAATTTCAGTTTATTTGAATCACACATAGCTGCTACTGCAGATTTCTTGCATTACCACATCTGATGCCTTGAACGATCCATGCACACTTGCACAGGTGTGTAAAATGAGACATTCTATCATTTTAACGTTCCTTCACAGCACAAGCACACCTTGAACGACCTCATGAATAGTCAAGTGTGCAACTAGACACAAGAAATACACAGAAGGCAGCAAGGCAAATTCCATGAGCCAATCTCCCTGTGCTAAACGCACCTCTCTGCAACCCTGGCATCTTCCTTGCAACATCTGCTATTCCAGTACAGCAGCACAGGGAAGCAATGGCGGAATGATAGTGGGAGTTGAAGACTCTGCCCTGTATCTCTGGGATCAGTTCTGCAAAGAAGAAAAGCAACCCCTAAGCAAGAGGTGGGTGTGGGTTAATCCACCTAAAACACTCCTTATATCCACTGCTTGCAACAAAGTCCAAGCTGAAGAATCTGCAGTAAAAATGTTCAAGAGGTACTGTGCCTTCCAGAGCACCAGCACTACCAATGCACTACAGATCCCACTGTGTTAATCATTAAGAGCCTGAAAACTCATGTTGAGAGAGAGGTATGACAGCAACACATGGATACATTCACTGACATTTAATACAGTCACTTTGATTAATTATTAAATCTCTAAAATGAACTTGGTGCTTGAAATGGCATTTCAAAGGGTCCAATATTCCCATTAGCAAATTAACTTTACTTTCAACAGTTGGCATTAGTTGCTTGGAAACAATTATTTAAGACTTCTAAATGCACTTCACTGAATCCATACACCCCAGTCTAGTTTCCCCACAGCTCATCAAGTCATTCCCTGCTCAACAGGGGATACATACGTATTTTTGGTATTCCCTACATAGCCAGACATTCAATTTTCAAAAACAGTATCTTTGCAGTCACTGAACCTACACTTAACTTCATTCAGTATGCCCAGTCATTTTCAAAGTCAAAAGCATGAAGACTGCTCAGAAAGACAATTCAAATGTTATATGTTTTATATACATATAAATACATAAATAAGTATTTCTCATAGACAGAACTTTTACTTGGGAAAAAATACATGCAGAGGAAAATAAAATATTCAGGCTAGGCAATCAGTCAGTACAGGAAAAGGTTGTACATCAAAACACCAAATGCATCTACGGAGAAAGTTTAATAATTGCAAAGTATTTTTGTTTCCCTTAATTCAACACATGTCTCTGGGAAAAAAAAATCATACAAACAGTCAATATCTAGCCAGTATTAATTAGACAAGAAAAACCCCACTTCTACAAGCATTTTACGACTGTAAGCAAAGAGTAAATACATCTTCCTGACAAGAAGAATTAACTACTTTTTGCTTTCTTCCTCGCTGTTTTCAGAAAGACTTTATTTTTCCTATAAATATTTTAAATGCTTTGCAAGAACCAAGGTAAGTGAGTAAGTGTGGGATCTGATTTGGCCCAAAAAAAGCAAAAACAGGAGCTGCTGTATCAGTGGTGTCCAACTACTACTACAGGGTTTTCAGGAGAGGAGACGAGGGAGAACTGGGGCTGGGATGCAGCCTTCAGCCTACACTTGGTGAGCAACGCCAGGAAGCCCCACAAGCCCAAGTAACCACCTGACCTGAACCACGACAGATCAACTTAACACCAGCGCTGTGAATCTGAGCTTCCAGCAGTGTGTGAAGCCAGAAAAAATCCCAGCAGGTCCCACATAGTCCCTTAATAGACAAACAGAGGAGGTGGCTGACATATCAGAAGGAAGCTCTGGCCTTCTACTGAATACTGTTCCTGTCTGATACACCACTGCTCTAAACTTGGTATTTAATTTATACTATTCATCAGTCTCACTTGAGGGAGTATGTGGGCCACTCAGTTTAGTTTTTGTAGAAATAAATCTCATTTCCTCACATTTTTTGAGACTGGTTTCAAATTAAATAAAGTGAGGAAGTGAAAACAAGTCTTCAATACTTTACAATAGTGGTGGTCCCATAGGTGGCTTAGTAAAAACAACTTTGACAACACAGAAACACTGATGCAAAATTTTTAGGCAGCTTTAGTCTTAGAATACTTGAAAAACAAGTTGTAGACAGGCTGACATTTTAAAATAATTTTGTAACTCTGCATCTCTGAATGGCTCCTAGAGTTAAAGGTTATCCAAAAGTCACAAACCCTCTTCTCAGAGTAGACTCACCATCCTGAGATTGACCCACACTGTTCTGTACAGAAAACAATACACAGACGGGGTAAAAAGCCCATCTATTTGTTCCCATTTGCACGTTTAATAAAATCCTATTTAGACAAAACTGTTCTTAGCCTTCACATTCATCAGCATGTCAAGATAAACTGAAGCTTATATACGTATTATTTTGTCTTCAGTAGGACTGTATACGATGTACCCAAGGAGAAGGTGAACTGACGCCAGACTTGGTGCCAGAGGTATGTCTAGGAAAAAAGTACTTTTTTATGGAGCAGAGATGAGCATGGGCAACATTTAAATTAGGTATTAGAATATGTTTCTTCACTGAAATTGTGAAGCATTGGAACAAGCTGCCCAAGGAAGAGGTGAAATCACCATCCCTGGAAGTTTTTGGAAAACCATCTGGATGTGGCCCTTGGTTTACTGGTGAGCTTGGCAGTGTTAGGTTAACAGCTTGACTTGCTTATCTTAGGGGTCTTTTCCAGCCTTACTGATTCTATAAAATGGACATGGACACTGTCCTGTCTCTGGCACCCCCTCACCCAGTACCTCTGCTCCCATCTGAAACAGAACTATATAGACTGCCAGTAAGGTAAAAAGAAAGATGACCAAAAAAAAGGAGAAAAAAATCCCCCACAAATTTTCTCATACATTTAAATCATTCTTCAAGAAATGACAGGGAAGATTTGCCTCACAATTTATCAGCAATTAGAAAATATTAGTAAAAGAGATTGCTAGTGTCCCCACATGCCAAGTTCTGTCCATCAGATCCTGAGCAGCATAGAAGTATCAACCCAAGGGGACAGCCAGGCAGCCTGTGGACAACCCTGGGAGGGAGACATCCGCAGCACGCACAGTACGGAAAAATGTCTTCATGTCGAATAAATATTTACTTTCTTATTTTCCTACGGCAAAAATACAAAGCCAGAAAAATACTTTTCAGATAAAAATCCAAATATGTTTGATGTGGTTTTGAAGATGTTTGAACTCTTGAGGATACAGGAACTTTGCCTGTTAGGGAGGTTGCCCATTTTTCCCCCTCCACAATTCCAACAAGCTCACCGAGTAGAAATGGGGCTTATCTACACTTAGGGAGCAGCATAAGGGGATTTTGCACATGCTGCTCTTGAAATAAGTTCAGAAAAGTGAAAAAGTAATTCAGAAATCAAAAGTCGTGATTCCTGAAACAAACATACACACACACACAGAGATAGCTGAGTTGAAATTTCAGTATCAAGGGTTTTTTCCCCTAATAGTTGCTCTCCGAGAAGAAGTTGGGAAGAAGTGCCCATGCCTGTTCCCCTCTGCCCCATGGACAGCAAGAGGACTCTCATACAGCAAGGGCACTCGCCCAGTTCTGCATTAGACTTAAGTCTAACTGCAGACACAGAGACCAAAGCTTTGTACTTTTGATCTCCCTCTGCAACCCTAAGTTCCAGACATAAATGATTTATTCTACAGTGACTGCACCTCAGAAGTTTGCTTTGCTGCAAGTTCTTCAGGTCCTTCTTTTCACACATCTAAAGAAACAACACTGAGCTGCTCTAAGCAAAGAGATCAATATAAACACACAGCTCATCTTTTGACATGCCCAATCTTTCATATCCTACCAAAGAACCTCAAGCTGTCACTTACCCACCCCATATGCACTTTCTATGTGCACATACAGATGTGCTTAGCTCCTGTCCAAAATTCAGTCTACAATTACAGCAACCCCACAGGCCTCCGTACAATAGGGAGCACACATTGATTTGCTTGGATTCTGTAATAGCAATTGGCTTTCATACAGTAAAGAGCAGCAGTCAGGTCTTCTCTAAAACTCCACATAAACCCATTTTCCACTCAGAGTGAATAAAAATGAAATAAATAAAAAACTACTGTACTTGGCAGGCAATTTATTATTTACTACAATACATCTATCTACTTCAGGTTTTGCTCCAGTGGAGCAGCATTTTAGGGTCAGCATCAAATAAGTCTCACTTTCTGTCTTTCTTTTCGTTCTTTCCCCACCTCCTACCCTCCAGCAAGCATTATACAGTTTAAAATGTTAACATTATTACAGGTTACAATTTTAAATTCTAAGTGATGGCTCATGTATAAAAGATATTGGCAAGAATAACTGGCTTTTCCAAAGAAAAGAAATCAGCAATAAAATATATTAATCAATGATTATTGAATTCTGTGCTCCAGGCTAGTGGATCCTGTCAACAGTGGTCCTTTAGAACCAGGTTTTCCTCTTCAGCTTTAATGAACAGGGTTGAAATAATGCACCAAAATGAAATAATGCAGAATTAATCAACTGTCTTTGTTTTTGAAGTCCGGGCAATTTCCTCAAGAACCAAAATGAAATAGAACCACCATGCTTACAAATTATCGTAGAGGAAATGATACAGAGATACTGATCTCTCAGTCAAAAGATGTTTTATCTCTGCCAGAAATGGGTACAGAGTAAAGAAACACAATACAGACAACAAACACTGGGAAGAAACTGTTAGAATTACTATTTTGTTCTACCCACACACACCGTTTTCTTTCAGGTTCCCAACTACAGACTATACCAAACCTATATCAGTGGGATCACTCACACTAATGGAGTTACATGCCTGGCACCCACAGGAACAAATCTTTGGCTGGCCTACAGCAAGGCACAGCTGGGACAATACAAAACCTCAAAAAAACCTCCCACTATCAGCTCTGCAAATCTGCTTGATAAAATAAACACCAAGCAGAAAAAGTGCAATTACTGCAGACAGATTTTTGAGAGTTTTGTTTTCCATGCAGCAACTATAAACAAACAAATAAATCTCCCCATGCATTTTAAGATGCACAGAAAAGCACATTAAAACCCAAGACCAGAACCTCTGACTAAAACAGCTGAATTTGCAGATGCAAAGGCTATCTGAACTTCACTCCCTCTGCTTCTTTCCCAGCCAGCCTCCTATTCACATTTTTTTTGACCTAGCCTTAAGTTAAGGCATCCCCAGTGGCCTTGGGTCAAGACTAAAGGCATGACACATTCATCTTCAGCTCCAGAGTATGCTGTCACATTCAACAACTGACCATTCCCCTGGCTTGCTGAGCAGCACACACTAGTCTGTTTAATTAAATAACTAAGCAGAAAGAGCAGTTGGCAGCCAGAATACAAGTAACTTGGGCTTTTTAAAAGTAAACCATGTACTGTAGACCATAAGCAGGCATTTTCCATTTTGCTTTAGTAAGACACGCACCTCTGAACCCACCCTTTCCTGTCTGAATATGACAAGAAAGCCTTCCTTGCCTGAGGGTTTAAATGATGGCAGACAGGATGAGTAGCCCTTCTCCCTGTACTGGTTTAGCCATGCCACTCCCCTTTGCAACAGTTTGATTTTACGACAAAATGGCAAGAAAAATCTTTATTAGACTGCAAATTTAGGAGTTACTGTGTGCCATTAACTTTATTTTCAAGTACTTTAAAGGACTTCAAGATATGTGAGGAGAAAGGGGTTCCGGGTATATAATTCAGAAAATACATAATATTTCCACTTTGGAAAAAAACCCCAAATGAGGAAAACAGGGTCACTCAATTGCCCAGGGCCCAACTGAAAAATTAAAGAACTATGTACAACAGCAAAAGGGAAGGGGAGTTGGGGGAGGATAAAAAAAAAAAAGAAAAGCTGCCAAAGTAGTACACAGAGGGCTGTATATAATACCAAAATGTGTGTTCTCTCATTTAAATATCATCACCTAAC
>VYZQ01052470.1:0-22317 GCA_013400655.1 Mystacornis crossleyi | reverse complement strand
GTAAACCTTCAGAGAATTCCTTCTTGAAATATATGCCATGCCTTGTAAGTCACACAAGAATGAGTTAACCACTATTTTGAAAAATTTTAGCTTGAGTGTGCTTTACAGGACCCATTGCCACTAAGGAAAGTATTAGTATGTACCTGAACCTACAGACGTGGCTTTAATCAACACCCTTTTTTTAGTGTTTCAAAGTCATATACTTTCAGATGAGTTGGTTTTCAAACCAGTTCCCCCACTTCCTGCTCTCAGTATCTTGATTATGAACTTGCTGTAACCTGGTTGCCATCTTCATTGTGTTGCACGAAAACCTGTCGGCTCTGTTTTCCTCTCAGATCTGTTTTCCCCTGCCCCACTCTCCCTGTGTCAGGCTCACTCACGCTCTTTGCAGCATCCAGACTTCGTGCTGCATTTCACAACGTGATTTCTGTTCACCGCCACTCTTCTTAAGTTTTGCTTCATCCACTGCCTTAGTTCATGGTTCACACACTCAGCTGGATGAACTGCTGTGTTTTCTTTCCCATCAGGTAGTGAGGTCTCTGCTTCTGGACTCCGACTTGCTCAGCTGTGCAGCATCATGCTTTCCAATATTTATTTTCTATAAAATATCTTAAATCTGAACCTCACACATATAAAAACTCTCTGGCTTCTCAGAGAAGTTCCTTTACTCCTCAGGATGAGGTATGCCTCCTCTCAGGCTGCCTCTGAAGTACTTCTACTCCCTTGGCAGTGGGGCACAGTCCCCTTGTTTCTGGAGAGGAGGAGAGCGATGGAGTGATTTTACTGTCTGTAGCACTCTTTGTTGGAGTGCCTGGAGAGTCCCAAAGTTGTATCTGTGGCAGTGTAATATGTCGGGAGAAAGTTCCTGGAGTGAAGATCAGCAGACACAGAACAATCCATGCCTGTGCCACCGAACCCTATCCTTGGACCACATCCAAACTGCCTTCAGGGGATAGTTCTAGCCAGTGCTGGCTTCCAAACTCTGCATGGAAGTTGTTCAGTAGAGTACCATGCTACTTGGCCAAAACCATGCTGGATGCTAGTCTGACAATTTAAGAACAAGTATGCCCCAGTGTTCAAGAACATTCCCTGATACTGTGGAATTTAGTAATAGAGCCTGAAATGTTCAGGAGGGCCTTGCTGTTTCAAAACCTCTTATCTTTATTCCCCCTTGAAGTGTTTATGGAGTTTTTTACAGGTTTCTTGCATTTCCTAGACTTTGCCTCCCTCAATAACACCAAGGTCATCAGCTATAATCTTTGTGTTTGGGAGATCCAGGAGACACAGCAGTCTGATCACACAGCAGCACAGGGCCTTGCCCTCCTGGTCACACGCAGACAGGAGTGCCTGTCCCTTTGGGCATACACCAGTGAAACAAAGACACCCAGCAGAGCATGCTGATGACACTGGCTGTGTTCTTAGATCCTGGTGAAGTTTACTGGCTTTATTAGCACTTGTGTCTACAGCAGCTTTCAGTCAATTCAGATTTTCTTACCTGCTGTTTTCTCACACTGCAGTGTTACAGTTGTCTTTGCAGTCCTGAAAGCTGCTGTTCTGTTGAGACCAGCAAATCAAATGGATCCAGCCAATTTGCCAGGCTCAGACTGCACTATTTCTAGCTCAAATTTGTCCTGTAGATGCCCATTGCTTTGAAAAATGTGTTTATAGACAGAGATCATTTTAGCACATAGAATATTTCTGGTCATGTTCCCTAGTGTCCCACAGCTTTACATGTCAACTAGGATAAATGACAAGCTACAACATGGTTTTTTGTTTTTGTTTTTGGTTTTTTTGGGTTTTTTTTTTAATGTTTTTGGGTGTTTTTTTTGTTTTGGTTCTGTTTTTGTTTTTTTGACAGCCCACATTTTCATTTTGGCTCTTAGCTGTGATCCTCAGGTCTTGTCTGTGTGTGTCCAGTAGAACTGTGCTCAGTATGGCTGATTCATAGGCAACACTGGGACCAGGCTTGTTTAGATACTCGTGTACCAAGAGAAGCGCTGGCATCCTTCAGCAGTACCCAGTGCACTCTGACCATTAGAAAGTCCTATAATCACAACACTGATGGTTTCACTTCCTATTGTCTAGAATAACCTCCCTATCTTCTCAACCAGCCTGTGGGTTTCTCTGGTTTTCCTGTCCAGAGTACTTGGGTGCTGGGATATAAGAGATGTCATGAGGCTTCTTTCACCTCTGAACAGATCAGACTGGGTGTCAAAAATGTTTAAACTATGTTAGTGCAATAATCTACTGNTCACTGGTTTTGCTTTCAAACCAGTACAGCATCATTATCCCTGCTGCTGCCCCCAGTGTTTCCACAGCCTCCATGGCCCTCAGATCCCTGGAATCTTTCTGCCTTTCATGATGCCATTGTCAATGTTCTCACTGGATCATCCTCAGTCCCACTGCTTTAATTCTTGGTCTGCACAATGGCTCTGCTTGTGTTGATGTCTTCCACACAGTAACCCACTGTACTTAATATTTTCTGACATTTTTCTGGGATTTAGTTCTGTTAAGACACCTCTAGACTTCAGTATTTTTGGTCTTTAACACAGACATCTATTCCTTTTGCTAACTGGTTTTTGTTTGGGTATTTTTCCAAATAAAGTAATATCTCCCAATACCGTGCTCCATCTGCATCCACTGTATTTATCAGGCTGGTAGCTTGGACAATATTTCCATCTGACTTATTTGTTGACATTTATTTTTCTTTAGAAGAGATAATTAAGCTTTAGGTCTATTTTCTTTCCTTTACTCTCCATGATAATTCTGTAGACTTTCCATCCTTATTACCACACTTGTTAGTTTTCCTCAGGAAACTGATGAATGCTGGTGATCAGGATCCTTTTCCAATATCTCTTTGCTGTACCTTTAAATGATGCTTTGCTATCAAGGTAAGTGTAGCTGCCTTATGACAGGCAACTCCCTCTCACGTTACAGATCTTGTAGTAGAAAATTACTCCCTTAATCTGCCACTGACTGTGCATGATATAGTGTCAGGCATTCATGGTATCTGGCATCTTATTCCTTAAGGAAAGGACAAGGAACTCAATACCTGGCTGCTTCAATCACTGCATGAAGGAATTAATAGGAAAAAGGTGTAAACCCCTCACACATGGTAGAAGATGTGTGTAGTTGTTTGGTAGAGTCCCATTCTCTACAACAGGAACTTTCAATACACACACATTTACCTCTAAGTTCATCAGACCTCTGGATGGCTGCAAATGGTTGAAAATGTTGATTCCACCAAATTCTCCTCTCCAGTGTCCTGAATATCCAGTATTTCCCCTTACCCCCTTGAAAGCTACTTGGGAACTAGCTGTTTCTGAAAATCAGAGTATGTTTTGGTACCTGTCAGTGAATTTTATGAGCTTGGTCCTTAGCACCATTTCTTCTGCTCAGTGATGTATGCAGAAGTCCTGTGGGGCAGCTGGGCTGTCAGGTTCCATTTCTGCTGTGGCAGTTTATAACTGAGTGCATTTTCATGCAGATCATTTTTCTTTGGGCACAATCTGTTTTGGGCATAATCACTCTTCAGGAGGCAAATGCTCCCAAACCCATGTAGTGATTAGAGTGACTGGTCATCTGGCACTTCATGGAGCTCATAAAGACACAGGACAACTGCATCTGTATTCCCCCACTTATTCAAATTGCACATGCAGGGTTTTCATCCATGAAAATTGTTATACTCTGAAATGCAAAATGCTGTAAATGCAGTCACTGGTTGTCAGCGGTTTGAAAAACACTTTGTGTGGTTCAATGTGCAAAACATACATGGATAGAGAAAGAAGGGACCTTTAACCTGGGCTTTGTGATTCCTTGAGAAGTCCAGGGCACAGTGGGAATTAAATGTTCAGGCCATTGCTGTGGCTGTCAGAAGCAGTAAGTGGGTAGAAGTGTGTGAATAAGGATTATGAAGAATTAATAGGGCAAGGAAGCAACAAGTGCACATGGAATTGGAGCATGAGGGAAGATTCAGGGGTAGGAATGCGAAAAACAAGTAAATGTGTTAATAAACCACCATTTTGTGATAAGTGAGTGAGGATGGGATACAGGATGGACATTGAATTTGACTGCATCACAGACTAAATCTTGCAAGGTGTAAAGGCAGGAGTGGAGAAGTCAAACTTTTCCAGCAAATAAGGGAGCAGCAGTAAGGCCCTCTGAGATGAATAGGGGTGTTTGGTATTTCTCTACTCCTCACTCCTCCTCACTCCTTTTTTCCATGTGAATAGAAAAGAGTCAGGAACCTGCCTTGTCCTATATTCCCCCAGTGAGATTCTAGAGAAGTTGAAAAAGGCAGTTTCATCATAACATCTTCTTCCTGTAAGTTCTGGTAGAGGGAATGTTTTTTGAGAGGTCTAAGACACAGAATATAAATATTAAATGCTTGAATGATACCATGTATATGATGGAAATTGCCCAGGTTCAAAACAGGCTCAAGTTGCCAGAGGTAGCTTTAAGTATTTCCTCTGCCTCTGGAACATCCCAGAACCTTTCAGGAGCATAAAGAGATGGAGATATCTTGCAGAATCAAAAGGAGCGAGTGGTATAGGTGGCGTCATGTTTTTCAGAAAGGATTCTCAGCAACACCTTGACTTGACATCTCACTGTGACATGGAGGAAGCTCCCTTTGCAAAGTGCTAAATTTGCAGTGGAAAAGGATGTAGGGGAAATCCAGTGTCTGAGAGTTAAGTAGGACACAAGTGGACTGAGGCACTTCATCCTCTGCCTGCTTCCTGCATGCTCAGAGTGACAGTGCCCTAATTACAGCGCCTTTCCAGCTGCTGCAGCTGCAGCGAGGCAGATGCTGGTTATGCAAAGGCTCCCCAGGGGTCAGGGAAGTAGGTTTGGGGTAGCTGAAACTCAACAAAGCAGGTACTGGACAACACTGAGCTTCTAAGAGTTAGGCAGGTTGTCTATATTCGTAGTATGGGTTCCCTCGACCACCAGCAGAGAAGAGGAAGCAGAGGTGTCAGCTTTGCTGAACTGCTCCTCTTGCTAATTACAAAAGAAAATGAAGTGATTGGTTTACAGAAGGTGCCTGCTTTACAGGTGGCTGAAGATAGGTGAAATAAAGCCCTGGGTCTTTTCAAGATCGTGAACATTTTCCTTCAGAGAGCAAAATTGCTTCAGAGCATTTAGACAAGAATCAGGCACTGACCTTTAAAGAAAGAAATAAAATGAGTTTGACTCTTTTGGTACTTTGTACTCTTTAGAATAAAAATTCCCAATACTTCACCTGCTTGTCTGCATAAAGAATGGTCCCAGAAGTGCCTGGTCATTTATTTATTTACATCTGTGGAATGGATGCCTTTACTTTAAAACTGTATGATTGATAAGGCGCCCGTGAACAACACTCTGCTAGTGTTTAACACAGAGCAGAGTTTGCTCCTGGGCTTTCTGCAAATGCATCTGGTTAGAGTGAGTTACACAACTGGACAGATTTACAGCCACCAGCTGACCACTGGTCTCTCCCTTCTGTCTGGTGATGGATGGCTTGTAAAAATGCATGGAGAGACTCATAAGATATATCATGCTAACAAATATTTTGTCCTGATTATATTTTGGGCTCATCAAGCACTCTCTTCTTCTGGAAATAACTGTACAAATATTTTGAAGAGAAAGCAACTCCTCCCCCTAAATTAAACTGACGGAAATTCTCCAGTAACCTTTCAGTGCTCTACAAAAACAATAATAAAAAAGGAATTCCTTCCTGTTTATGTGGTGAGTAGATGTTTGGAAAAAGTACCTCATATATCAAACCATGAATATTATTTACAGTTAGTTAAAGTAAGAATGATTGTACATCTGTCACCTAGTCACCTCCTGGATTACTAAGTAGATTTGTCCTTAGAGTCATCATTTATTTAGTGAAATTCAGAGTAGGCCTGCTGGGATTTCTTTTTCATGTAAGCCTGGTCCTTATCCTCATTTGTACCACAAACATTTCTTTCAAAACTGCTGCAATTAAAGTGGATTTATCCAGGTGGTGCACATGTAAAATCAGTAAAACAAGTCCCTTGTCCAATTCAAAGATCATGTCTACCCACCAGATGTGAGGAGGGATGCATAGTCAGACCAGGACACACCTGGACAGGCCGAGTTGCGGGAGTCCCTCTGTGTTCCAGGTGCTTGCAGGTGCCCACCCACAACATGATTTGTCACATTTGTCACACTCCACCTTGGTTGGGTACGGATTTGGTGGAGGATGAGAATGTCAACACCTGGTCTTGCAGGCACTTCTGCAAAGTTATAGTTACACTGACCTCATTTTAGACCACAGAGGTATCTGCTGCTGTCTGCTGTGCTCACATCACTGCAGATAGATCTTCCATTTTAATGTGGAAAAAGCCCTGTGTGGTACTCAGATACACGGGGGCAGCAGTTCAAACCAAGCAAACTGCCATGAGGGCACTGTTCTTTCCTTTTAAGCTAAATTGAAATAAGTTAATTGTTAAACTAAAGCTACAGTAAGAGAATTGCCCCAAGATAAAGGACAAAAATTTTAAAGGAAATTATTTATAGGCAATTCCCTCAGCCAAAACTCTATTGGACTGAACCAGGAAAATTTTTATGCAGTTTAATATTTTCTATATTATGAAAAATTTAATTAAATTTAGAGTTGCATTATATGTGCAAGAAGCAAGGTTTTTCTAGTGAAATGTCCTCCATCAGTCACTGTTCTAGATGACTAATAATATTTACAAGAGGGTTTCTACTGGTTTAAAATCACACTTATAGCTAAGCTATACAGTTTCAGAGTGTCTGAACCCTCATTTTTTTTCAGAACATTAGGGCTTTCATTTCACTTTTTCTCAGTGCAGTGAAGCTAAATTAATAAAAAAATGCTATAGTAATTTAAGGGTTTCTACACAGGGAATTTTTGCGCTACCTGAAAAACCTTGAAATTCTCCAGCTGATGTTGACTAAATGGATTCAAGGCACTGCTATGAATTCTGCAACAGACGTAGCCATTCAGGGATTTGGAGAAAGTGTAACTGTGTCTATTTAAATTCAAGATTTTTATTATTTCTTATGCATTTCAGTACCAGGAAAGTGCAAGGCAGATGAGAGACTGGGGAAATGGTGTGGGAAGAAGGCTCTTGAGCTTTGCCAAGACCCTTCAGCAACTACTTCCCCTCCTCCCTCCCTCTTTCCCTCCCCATCATCTAAACCCCTTGGAATTTAACAGTTCTCACACAGCTCCTACCCGGTGAATTAATAGGATTTTCAGAGAGGGGGGAAAATGAAGGGGAGGGGGAAGGAAACCTTTCTGATCCAGCACAAGAAGAGAAATTCCACTTTCTATATCTTGTAGCATATCTACTTAGGAGTGAGTCTGGTTATGATGTAGATGCTCTCTTCCTTTAAATATTTATTTCAACCAGAGTAAATACATCTGTGTATGGGTACAGCTCTTCTGGAATGAGAGACTTGATCTTGTTCAGCCTAAGCCTCTCTGGTGTTGACAAATAAACTCATAACTGATATAAACTGTATCTCCATATGCTTCACTGACCAGAAAAACAAAAAAAAAGAAACCAAAAAACAAAACAAAACAAAAAACAAACAAAAAACCCAAACAAACAAACAAAAAAAACCCCACAAACAAACCAAAACAAGCAAACAAAAAACATACAAAAAACCAAACAAAAAACAAACAAAAAACCCAAACAAACAAACAAAACCCCCCAAAACCCACACAAACACCAGTAATGGGTTCCTGGCATAGGCAGAAACCTAAAAATTTTTCTGCCAAAGCAAAGAAGTTCAGGTTTTTCCCTGGACACATTTGATCTTTCCTATTTTGAAATTTTCAGCCAAATGTTGATCTCATTTTTAGCTGAGCCCTGCAAACTGTTCAAAACCAGACAGCTGCCTTTCCCAAGAGCTACCTGAGGAATCATTTACCCTGCTGTACCTCCAACACAGAATATCCCTGATATTTGTGCTGTTCTGGATTTCTCCCACCATTTCCCCATTGCCAAGAGGGCTTTGAATTCAGATGCTGCCCTCCAGCATGTGCTCCCAAATCTCATTTCCAACCAGAAAATCTACTTCCCAAGAGGAAGCAAAGCATGGAGAGCTGTCCCTTAGCCCTAGAGCGAAGCTTTCAGGTTTTTTAGAAGCAGCATGAGGTTTCCTTAGCCCACACTGGCTGCCTGCTTGACATTCCCCACATCCTAATGTGGTGCTGATAGCTGGGTATGTAGGGCGAGAGAGGAAACTCTAACGAAAGGTTTTTTCTTCCTCAAAATGCAAGGGAGACCAAGGAAGAGCACTTGAGAGTGCTTAATTGAATGAACTGACCCGCCAGCAATAGAGAAAACGGGAGTGGAGTAAAGCAAACAATCCCAACGCCTGCACACAGCCTTGTGGCCCTGGCTCTCCCTCTGGCAGGGACCTGCAGTCTCTTCCCTGTGCTGACAGCGTTTTTGCAGTTTGTCATGACAGTAGAGTGCTCTCGAGCGGAGAGCACAAATTACACACACACATGCTTCCCCCCGCTGCTCTCACTGCAACAGCAACACTGAGAGAAGCAGGCAGGAGGCTCCATTTAATTGCCGCGGGACATGAATAAATGTCATTGGTTTCAATGGGAGTTACTCGTATCCTGCAGTGTGAGAGCAGCACCCTGGTATCGCTGCTGCTCGCTGGCTCTCGGGAGCTGGGACTCTGCAGTCGTAGCAGGGCTAATCCTGCTGTCAGTTTTCCCTCTGTTTTTTGTTATTTTGTGCTCTGCTTTTATTGAACCTATCACGGGCTATTAGGAAGAAACATTCCCTCTGGCCTGTTATTCCATTACCGTTCATTATGAGGGGATTTTTCACTTTATCTGACACATTTGATGCCAGGCTCTGTCAGAAATGAGTCTCTGGACTGGGGGGGAGTTCAGGGGTTCAGGGTGCACTGAGAGCTCAGAGCTGGAGGATGGGGAATGCTGCAGATGCAAATGTGATATGCACATTCAGCAGCATGAAATACTATTCCTGCGTTTTGCTCTCTCTCACTGCTGCAGCTGACAGAGGGGATCTACGTGTCCCTCTGTGATCCCACAGCCTCAGAGGTTTCCAGCGGTTTCCACTTCAAGAGGGTTGTGTTCCCAGCTCCCTTTTCATCGATGTCCCAGCATGCAGGCATGTGCTAATCAGTTTTAGCAGGCTCATCATTTGATTGACTTCAAAGCTGGGAATCCAGTTGCTGCCTCTCTTAAAAGATAAGAAAGGCCAGCAGGACAAGGGTTGTTTTTCCTGCCTTTAGTTTGTACTTGTTCTCTTTGGGTAGGTCAGAGATGAAAGTTGATCTGTTTTGTGCAACAATTGTTTGATTTCTTTCAGTCGCTGTTGGATTAGCTTCTCACATCTTTGTCCAGAAAATGTGTTTTCATCACCTTGTAACAAAACCTCCTGCTCTGGTATCACACGTTCGGACTGAAGAAGTGTTGCCTTTGCTTTTTTGAGTGCCTAAGGTTAAACAACAGCAGTGATCTGCCATGGAGTTCACTCTCTCCAAAGGGGACCAAAACCACAAAGTCCTGTACAAAAAGTATGATCTCCAGAACAATATTCACAGCCAAAAACTCCTGTGCAACAGGCTCTTTCCATGGCAACATCTTGCAGATGGCTGAATTTCAGCAGTTATCTGGCTGACACATTCATTATTCTGCACTGGAAGAACAGGTTTCTTGTGCATGAAATGGTCATATAGATGAACATAAGTGATGTTCTGAACTCAGAAATGGGAAATTTAAACAACTGTCTTTTTACCCATCATGAACTCAAAGGTGTGGTTGTTCCAAGGAACAGTGATTTCTTTTTATGGCAAATAATTTATTCTAAGACTCTTTCTTCCCTTCCTCTTTGTGAACTGATCACTAATATTTCTTATTTATTCATTATTCATGCATCAGGTAAATACCTTTACACATTTGATTTTGGTGTGCAAGCCATTTTGCACATAATTTTTGCAAACATTTTACAGAAATCTGAGATTTCTGATCAGTGTTGCAGTGATTACTTTGACTGGGGGGATGCTCTTTCATGCCTCATGACTGCATGACTGCTGTCATTAACTCAGCCAGCTGGAACTGTGGTCAGGAAAGTGGTACCTATCCTTTTTTAACCAATGCACTCCATCCAGAGAGCATGCCTTCCAACAGCTGAGCTTCAGCTTCTCTCAGGATGGGTTCAAGCACCATAGATTTACCTCACAACTTTGTTTATTATGCGTTGAAGGCCTCTAAGTGATGGATATTGTCCCTGTTCTTGCATGTCTTTTGCTTTTGGGTTTTTCTAAGGGAAGAAACCAACTTAAACTAAAAGTTTTTCCAAATAGAATGAAGAAAAAAAATAGAAAACTACAAAAATGTTCTTTGCAAAACAGAAGATTTGCTTAGCATGGAGTGATGCTCTTTGCACACTGCCCGTGCCTGTGCTGGAGAGGGGAAGGTGAGACCAGTAGGTCTCAGATGGTTAAGCACCAGAGTGGAAAACAAATTCAAATGAGGTTCAGAGTTGAATAGATATGAAGAAATATGTAAGAATTTTTGGTGCAAGTGGTTCACACATGTGGAGCTCAATTATTGGGGGGCGGGTAGGGGCATGTCCAAGGAATTACACCACTTTTTTCCTCCTGAAATGGTGCTAGTGTTTCTAATTCTGAGTCATCCTGAAAAAGAAAGAACTGTGAAAGAAAGGTACCCGAAATGTTCCCAAGAATTAAAAAAAAAAAATTCTCCTGTGTATTTTCTTTTCTCCCCCTACCCCCTCCCTTCATGCTCTAATCATTCATGCCTATATCCCCACTTTTGGAGAACTTGCTTTCTGCCAGGCTGCTCTGTTTAAAGGTTTCTGTAGCTTAACAAGCTTGAAGATTTGAGTCATATGCCTTGCTCAGTGACATCTTCCCTTCCCCCACGCCTCATCTAAAGGTTTCTGGATGTCAATCCGCCGGATATTTCCAATCTAAAGCACAGCACAGGCATTGTGTGAATTACATACGTCAAACACTGAAGTTCAAGAGAGCCACGACATTTGCTGAATGGTTGGAGTTCAGGGGTTATTTGACAAGAAACATCTTGATGAAGGACCTCTCCTTTCTGTGGCCTGCTGTTTTGTGTCTGCTCTTGGAGATGAACAACAATTCCAGCCCAGACAGGGCCCCTCTGTCCGACCACTGAACCAAGATACATGCTTGTTTCCAGTTGCTTTGGCTAGACAAGAAACAGTGGAGTTAATGGGCAGAAGGAGATATTAATTTGCATTTGAATACAGCCCAACACAGTTACTCAATGTTATTGCTGGGTAATGGGAAAATTAAGCTGAAAGGGGTTAGCATATGGAAAAGAAATGTAACTGATGCTGAGAAGACAGACTGCAGTTGCAGTGAATTAGTGGCCACAGCTGTTAAGCAGGATGCCATGCTGCTCTCAGGGCAGGTAGCGCTGCAAAAGTAGATATTCCATTTTATACACATTGTGACACAGTGTGGAGTGGTTGGAGAAATAAAATCAACCAACAGGAAAAGAAATGTGTGCCTGTGTGTGGGAAGCGATGTAGTTACAGTATTAAAAGTCCACAGAAAAACCACAGAGGTGAAGGAATGCAAGGGGAGGGATCTTGACCTCTTTAAAAAAATAATAAAACCCATTAAAAAAAGCTTCCTTCCATTTTCAGGGGGCCATTATTATTTTCCGGGAGTCTGGCTAATCACTGCAATTCTCCCTGAGTCAGTCAGAGCCCAGAGACAGATCTTTATACACGTTTCTGTGTGTTATTTTAGTTGAGAGCAATATGTGGTTACTGTCTCAGAGCTACTGCTTTCTTTTATTCCTTCTTTGCTCAGGGTCTGGGTTTCCTTTCCTGGCTGAGGACCTGACTGAAGTGACCTTGTGAGCTACCTGTTGTCTCAGGGAAATCAGGGGGTGGATTGGAACTGGAAAGGTTCATACAAGCAGCTCCCTTTCAGCTCTGGGCCTTTCATTTCATTAAGCCCTGGTTCGGTCTGCAGCATTCATTGCCATGATCCCACAGACACACAGCAGAGTGATGCGGAAAGCCACAATGTCCTCCCTCTATTTTCATTTTCTTTTTTTAATAAGTGAAGAGATAGCATTCTTGAGTAAGCTTTAAACACATACAAAGCCATGACCAGAAATCCTCACTCCTTTTCTTACAAGACAAACTCTAGTCAGAGCATTAATTTTCCAAATTGTCTAAAACTGGTATCATCAATAAGCCAAACTTTTTTAATGGTACTGTGACCCTACAGTGTTCAATATATTACTCACCTAAAACTTTCAGGACCCTTTCAATTTTGTCGTTGTGTTGCAGAAAAATATAAATGTATGGAGACATTTGAGTAATTTTTTTCCCAAAGAAATCCCTAGGATTTAGTTCCACATCTGCCAGCAGTACTGGTGTGTGGCTAAACACATTGCATGGCTTTGAACTTGTCAAGCATGACTGTAAAAGGATACTGCCTGTGCTTTTTATTGGTTATATCAGATGAGTCCCACTTCAGTCCTTTGCTTGCTTTGCTGATCTCATTAGAAATAATTAAAGTTTTTGTCTGGTTCACATCTAGTAGCTTTGTTTAGCTGGGCCTTTTTCCGTGTGTTTTTTTGTTTTGTTTTGTTTTTTTAATAGATCATTTACTTCTGAAGCCTTGCCACGCTGCCATTCACCCAGCGTTATTATTACTGAATTCTTTCTGAGGGTTCACTACCTCCCTCATAAATCATTACATTTCCATTTAACAAATTTAATAGCAGGATCTGGTTTCAATCCTCGCTACACAGAAAAGCCACTTCAGCTTTTCATTTGGATGGGGAACTTGATGGAATGTGCCTGGTGCTCTGAGCAGCTCCCAGCCCTCAAAGCATCTCCTTGCTGGGGCCAGCTGGGATGCCTGGGGCTGCACATTGCAGGGATCTGGGCCTTCCTCGCCTCTGCTGCTGAAGAAGTACATGGCAGGAAGAAAGAACAAGGACAAAGAAATAAGCGGCTTTTTTTTTTTAATCAGCCTGAATAAGGGGAGAAAACATTCAAGTTCTGAGCTGAAACATCATGAAAATTCTGAAAACACTGAATATTTCTAAGGGGATGTATTTTGAATAACTGTGGTGCATTAATTAAGACATGTTTTTATACAAAGCCAGAATTGTCATAGTACCTTGGACATTTGACCCTGCCTTTCTCAGAGAGAAAGATACACTGACCATCACCATATGGACACAGAGCAGCAACAATTCTCAGAAGCATTTCACATCTTATTCACCAGCTGTAGGTGTGAGAACATGCTACATCAAGGTGAGGAGGAAGAATTCAGCACTGAAGCTTGTCCTTAGTGAACATCTCCCATCTCAGACACCCAGCCACCATTCACTGCAGGGGATCACCAATCATGCCTTAGCAAAGACTGTAAATGCAGATTTACAGGAATTTACTGAGGAATGGCTGACATATATCAAGTAATTTCCTTACCCTAAAATCGTATTTTCAGGTCGATGTTCCTTTAAAGGCAGCTGATACCTGCATGCAGGCATGCACATAGGTTTTGCGGTTGTTCTTGATTTGACCCTGTCGGTGCTTGGCCTTGATTTTAGCTGATCCCAGCACAGAAGCCCCTTGGGAACTCCTGAGGTCCCCAGTGCTGTGCCAGCTGAGCACCTCACCTGCTTTGCCCCCTGGGAGTTAGGGAAGTGTATTCTCCCTCTTTGTCCCTGTTTCTCCCAGGATCTCATCTTTCTCTTCTCATACCCTGCCTTTTGTGGCCCAGGTAAGGCTTGGTGAGAGTATCCCAGGCCCACTTCAAGGATTTGTGACCACCTTCTCAACACTCTGCAGCACAACTCTGCCGTGACGACAGTCTCCCTCTGGCAGTCTCAGCTTGGGCAGAGGCCTGATTCAAATCCATTAAAGCCACTCTTAAGATCCTGTTTGATTTCAAAGCGCTTTGGGTTAAGGCTTCTCTCCCATCCAACAGGAGTCCCTTCCAAATCAGCTCCAAGGCACATCAGCTGGATGCTGTGCAAAGGGTTTTCTAGTGTCAGTTTGAGCTCTGTGGGTATTAAAGAGCACAACATCCTACTCGATTTTCAGTCAGTCACGTTCTGCCAGCAGTTGTATTTTGAAACAGAGGAGCAGGGAAAGGGGATATAATCTCTCACATAAGTGTATGCACTTACATAAGGACATAAGGACACCATAATGACATCTTATTAAAACAATCATTGTAATGAAAATTGATTATTTACTTTGTAGCCCATTATGCTTTCCCAGAAAGTAGTTTTTGGATATGATTTTCAATTTTCTTTGAACCAGATGCATCCCTGACCGCAATTGTTTTTATAGCTCACAGATGTTGCCATTTTCAAGCCACCAGAGCAGAAGGAAACACCAGGAAAAAAGAGAGGGATGGAAGCTGGTCAAGATTACAGGTCCAGTGCTCATGGGCAGGACCAGAGCTCACCTGCACATGCAGGTGTTTGTCTTCCTAAGGACATACAGACATCTCCACCCTGTGCCACTGCAGGTGACATGGAGGAGCAGAAAGAGGGACGCCCCTGACCTGGTGAGTTTTCTCATTGTACATCAGCATCATACAGCTGTTTTTAAGCTCCAGTAGTGTACAGGATTTAAGAGAATTGTTGGAGTTAACAAAGAGGAATAACTTCATACATCACACTTGAAACTATTGCTCACATCTTTGGTCTTTATCTCAGAGTTTGAATACAAGCAGCTGGGAAGCCCACCTGCTTTGGTTGCAGTAGAAATAGATGAACAACTTTTTGAAAGCTCAGCTCTTCTGTAAACAACACAAGACTTGATCCCAAGCAAGGTTGTCTCATCCCCTAACATGCAGACAGCTCAGTAATCACAGCCCAGGGGACACTGCTGTGCCAGGCAAACCAGACCTTCAGAAACTCTTTCCTAAATGCCTTGGAGAAGAACAAAGTGATAGAGGATTTCAGGAAGAAAATGAACCTTTCGAGACACTCCTATGTCCAGGGAATCTGCATCTGTGTCTTTCCATGACTGCAGGCTGAAGCAATATGAAGCAGGAAAATTTAAAATTACAAATTCTGCTTCAATACACACACATCTCACATGCAGCCCACAGGTGGTTGGCCTTGTGACATGGAAACAGTTAACCAGAAGAGCTGTCCCTATCGGCATGAGATTCCTGCCAGCAGGTAACAGATGTCTTTTGCCACCAGGAAGGGCAGGGTGAGCACTGCCATTATTCCCAGTTCTGGACCAGGTATCAGCTGCCTGTCTTCTTCTTCCCAGGGCAGCTTACACAGGCACTATCAAGATGTGTGACTCAACCTGTATGGATCCCCACAGCCAGATGAGGCCCTGCATGAACTCATCAGATGGCAGAGCTCAGAGCTGCTCCCTCCTGCTGCCTCAAAGCCCGGCTCACTCTGGAAGCGAGCACCCGCTGTCAGGCTTTGTGTGCAAAGCTTGATTTGCCTGCTTCATCTTCCAGCGATCGGAACAGCTGTGTTCAATCAGATCTGACTGCAAAGTGAACTCTTGAGTACACAAATGCTAGAGATGATCTGTGCAATTTCATCATCCAGTAATTGGCAGCCATACTGCCTGAGGGGCTCTGAGCTCCTGACCAGCACTGGCACTCTCCTGAGCTCCATTCCCCGAAGTGACACACGCACGTACAAAAGCTGAGTAACAAGAAACTCTCCAAAGTGTCATGGGTTAAGCCCAGCCAGCAGCTCACTCGTTCCCTCCAGGTGGGATGTCGGAGAGAATAGGAAGAGTGAGAAAACTTGTGGGTTGAGATAAAGACAGCTTAATAGGTAAAACATAAGCTACACATGCAAGCAGAGCAAAAAAAGGAATTTATTCACCAGTTTCCTTGGGCAGACAGGTGTTCAGCCATCCCAGGACAGCAGGGGTCCATCACATCTTGCTGGAGAAGACAAACACCATCACTTTGAATATCCCTGTCTTTCTTCCTCTTCCTCAGTGCTATGTGCTGAGCATGATGCCATATGCTGTGGGATATCCCCTGGGTCAGCTGGGGTCAGCTGTCCCTCCTGTGCCACCTCACAACTCCTTGTGCATCCCCAGCCTCCTTGCTGGTAGGATTGAGGAACAGAAAAAGCCTTGGCTCTGTGTAAGTTCCGCTCTGCAGTCAAAAACCCTCACTCTATTTTGGTCATGCATCTAAAGTACAGCTCTACGCTAGCTACTGTGAAGAAAATCAGCTTTATCCCAACCAGATCCTGTGCTCTCATGTACAAGAATTGGGCATCAAAAACCAGTCAAGGCTGACACAAATGAGAGAGATTCTGTTTCACCAGGTTATACTGATTCCAAAGAGCTTTGCAGAGATGGCAGGTCAGCTGTCACTGACCATTTTTGACCGTCCATGCTGGGGCCCTAAGTCCCCACTGTCCTGGTTAGCAAAGCCCCAAGCATTCTGAGAGTGTGGTAATGAAAGAGGAGGCCAATTGAGAGCCAGATTCTGAATTTTCACATAAATTCAGGGAAAATCCGAAGTCACAAAAAAGCTTTCAGGTTAGGCTGAAAATATACTAAAAATTTTAATGGAATTATTTTAAATTGTGATCAATTTATGAGATAAAACAAGAATTGGAAACATTTTTTTTCTATGAAGGTCGCCCCAGCTGTGGTCCGCTCAGGGCCACATCCCTAGATTTTTCCCTTACACTTTCCCTTCACACTGCAGCTGTATCTGGGTTTGCATGAGCTCAGCAAAGCCTTTGGCACAGCTGCTGCCCTTTCTGCTCTGACAGGTGACCCACCCAGCATTTATTTTTTCTGTAGTCAAGATGAACCCGAGAGTGGCCTGTGGTCGATTCATGGCTTTGTGAAGCCTTTCCAAGGTTCTTGCAGCCAAACGCAGCTCAGCTCCCTGGTCTGCTTGAGACTGCAAGCCCCCCTAATTCTGACTGCACAGAACTGTGTACCTGAGCCCTGGCAGGACTTGGAGACAGGGTGGTGATAAAATGTGCTGTTGTACTGACATGCTTTTTCTCTTCTTCCTGGTGGTAAAAGTAATTACATTTGGTCCCCTCCTCTGTATGTCTCTCTGCAATCTGTTGCTGAGAGACAGGATGGGTGGAGACATTTCAAAGGGATGCTCTTCTTCACTTTCTTTCACTTGCAGTGCAAAGCGTTCTGCAAATCCTGCCACAAGCACAGCTCTTGCACCGCAGCTCTTCCTGTGCTTCCTGCTGAAAGTCAGAGGAAGCAAGTGCTTAAATCAGGTGCACTCTCCTGCCAGGGTTTGAGCCAGCCCTGGCTCTAGGTCTGTCCTACCTGTTACTATGAGGCTCACTTCCCTTAAAAATTCAAGCCCATGTTAAAAATAGAGCTCCTTTTAGACTCTGTGGTGCCCATGTGTGTGATGTGTGGAACATGTCCTCATGTGAACGCAGTGGCTATTCAAACCTGCAAGTTTTGTTCATTGTGTTCATCCGAGAGAGCTACAAGAGCCTGGCCTTGGCTCCTGCCTGCACGGCTTGCTGCCCTTCCTGAGAGCTCATTAGGCAGTGGAATTGCACATAGGACCTGAGCAAAAGCCCAGTGGAGCCAGTGAATGATTTTCTATTGATCCAAGCCCTTGAACTGCAGCAGCACAGGCGAAGCAAATTGGGCAAAACTTCTTCTTTCAGCCCATCAGAACAATATTTGAATTCCCCTATGTTGCCTCTTTTAATTTTTTTTTTGTCCTTTTTTTTGGACTCTGAACTATTTGGTTCAGACAGATTTCCCCTCTATGTATCTCCTTGTATTTCTAAATACAGTTACTAGTGGGAGGGAGATGAGCAAGAGGCAGAAATCAAGGCAAAACTACGGTAAATGGAGCTCTGTTTAACACACCAACGGGGGAGAGGTGTGAACCACAAACTATTGTAATAATAATTACAGTATTAAAACAGTAACAACAAGAAATAGTAATATATAATGGCTTTGCTGTTAAATAGCATTCTTAATCTGATGACTTCCTTGCACTTTGAGTTCATTAAAACCTCCTCACATGATATGCAGAAGGCAGAAATCTTCTGCAAGACTGTCAAATGGCTACATTATTTGGGAGTGCAAAGCACACTTCACCAGGAAATGAGCACTTTTCTTTAGAAAAATCATGTTTGCTACACCTGTTCTGGCAAAGCTCCTGCCTATTCAAACAGAAGAACAGCTGAGGAAATGAAAGTTTAATTTACCTGAGTTAAGACAGGGAAATTTAGAGCAAAAGAATCTGAATTTCTTAAAAACACATGTTAAAATCTGGGGGAAAAAAACACGGCTGGAAAACAACAAAAAGCAAATGTTACATGCATGCTGCATTAACTACATGCTTGCTTTTTTGCCTCCTGTTTGCCTGCTGTTGTCCTTGCTTGATTTGTTGAACCATCTCAAGAGACTCTCCACCCTGGAAAAAAACTTGTTTTAAAAGAGGAGTAAAAACTGTTTGTGTCTTCTATGGACAACTTGCACTGGGAACACCAGCAACAGACTGGCAAATGAATGCTTCTCTAGGTGTATGCCAGCTGTCGAGCTTACACTAAACAATGTCCTTAATTAGTGGTAATGGGTTGGCAAACTCCTGGAAGTGCATAACCAATTAGGGTTTTTTTTAATAATTATGATCACTTAAAGACAATAGCGTATTACAAATGATGACTAACAAGGACAAAGCAAATGTCAATTAGAAAATATGGCTCTAATCAACTCAACTTGCCTTAAAGCACGAATCACTGTAAGTGCCTTTTTTTTCAAATGGAAAAACAGAGCTAGGAAAAGGCAGACCGCTGTGATAGGAGAAGAAAAAACAGAGCTATTCTGCTTCGCATGCTGAAAGGAGAACACGGAAATTAATGAGGCATTGCCGTGACACATCACACAAACGGAGTATCCCCATGGTGCTGCCCTTGGTGAGCAGAAACCACCTGCACCTGCAGAGCAGCCCTGTAGTGAGGAAAGGGATGTGGTCTGTGCATCTCTGTCACCACTTGAGAGGCACTTGCAGTGACACCCAGGTGTTTTGATGAGGGTGGGTAGTGTCACTTTTATACAGCTCAGGATGTACCATTTAAATTTCAAGTGTCTATTTTAGACTCATTCAGCTATCCTAGACCTCTACACAAGACTGACAGACATGACAGAGGGCCCATGGAAAAGCTGTGCCCTCCTGCAGGGGCAGCAGGAAGGTGAACAAGTTATGTGAGGGGAGCCAAACTGCATCAGAGGCCTGTGTTTACACATCTGAATCAAATAAGGACAGATTTTGGGTCCTATAAATCTTGTGCTGTCCTTTCAACATCACACCTTGCCTGGCTCAGGATGGACCTTCCCACCAGACATTCTCTGAAAGTTGCTAAACATGGAAGTATAAGGCAAGAACACAGCTCTGAGCTCAAAAGTGTGTTCTATATTCAAAAATGTGCTGGAATTTGAAATATAATTACTTTCTCAGTGCAGGGTGTACACTTCAGATGAGGAAGCAAGTGTACACTTTTAAGGGAGGTTGTGACATGGAGGAGGGCTTCCAAGAAGTTACATCTCTGAACCTCCCAAACCTGAGCTTCTGTGTGAGTGGTGACACTGAAGGGAGCAGAGGTTCTCAGGTTTCAGGAGGAAATTCCATGATAAAAGTCCTTTTGTGGTGTCTCTTCATATTCTCTTGCATGGCACTCATGAAGATTGAAATTTTTTAGATTATTTTTGTGGGGTACTTTGGGGGAGATAGATATAGATATAGATATAGATACAGATACAGATATAGATATAGATATAGATATAGATATAGATATAGATATAGATAGATATAGATATGTAATTTTTGCCCCTAACTTTAAGGACACAGTGGAAAACTATTCCCCTGGAGCACAAAGTCACCATTATCCAAACACTGTTAAATGGAACAGATCAATCTGCAAAGTGAGGAAGGAGATGTCTCCCATCCATCATGATGACACTGCTGAAGGACAGGATATGAAGGTTTGATTTTGTCTACTCTGACAGCACTCATCCACCCAGCAAATCTCTGCCACGTTACACATGGCTCTGAAAGGTAACTGGAGCATATACATGACTTAGAAATACATAGACTCAAGCAAACATGATGAAAAAATATCAGCATAATCTGGAAAGCAGGGGACGGGGAGGGATATGAATTATTCCCCCTTCAGAATAGGGTGCTCAGAACTGTTATTTGTGCTGCTTGAACCAACTCAGAAAGCAGAGTCTGTGCTGAGCATACAAATCTTGCCATTATTATCTTATCTTGCTGGTTTCAGGGTAGATTTCACCAAGAACCAGAGATGAGTGCTTTCCTTCATTCTTAAGTAGCACTTTCAGTATTTTCAAATATGAAGGATTAAAATCAGTATTAGGCATCCCAAAAAAGTTCATTTCTTTGAAAAATATCACAAGATAAAAGGAATGCCACTTCTCTTGGTAGCCCTACCTTTTTTACTTGTTAATCCTTTTTACCACAGCATGACTGAGTACCTCCATCATTGACCACAGCATAATGTACTTTTAAATACATTACCTGAGGTACTAATAAAAACCTGGCTGCAATAGCTTGGATTTGGCACTGGCAGAAAATCCTTTTTGAAAGGCCTGGCAAATTCAGTCAGGGCCTGAGCTCTGTGCTGGCTGACCCAGGTCACAGTCACACCAACCTGCAGAGCTGAGGGACAGCTCTGCCTTCAACTGACTCTATGTCGTGACCAGGCTGACAGGGTGGGTGTACAGCTTCAGCAGGAAAAGTAATTCTTTAATCTATATGAATGTAGATTTAACTGGTTGGTAACACTCTCCAGGTGTCCCATGGGAAACTGCAAATAAATTACTGAGTTTAGTGACAAGATGACCTCTGGGAATGGCAGACAATGTATATTACACAGGGGTTTGGAGGTTCAGTTCTGCCCACTATGTTGTCAACTTTGGCTGTAGACCAGTGCTTTAAGTCTGTTCACTGGCAGCTCACGGACTTTGCAATGAGAGAGGAAGATAAATCAGTCATGAGCTCCTTGTCTGGGGCATCTTTGCATTGTGTCGTCTTGTGCCTGGATGTATTATCCAAGTTTACAGGGCAGGTTTACATTGGAGAGCTCCTTGCAGAGATTCCCAAGTTCGCCGTACCTAAGCTGTTGCTGGAGCAGGACGCTTCATAATCCTTCAGCAGACCTCCACCCCAAAAAATTAGACCTGTTGAGAGGCAGCTGATTATGAGACCAAGAACACCTGGAGGTTACACCACTCTCCACACCACAGGTAGAGTCTGCACTGTGTGTGTGTCCCAACCCCTTGGTGCTGTCCCTCTTCCCACTGGAATCTTTTGTGCAACTCCTAGTAAAAAATAGGGTATGATCCCCAGGGAGTCTAATAGAATCATAGAATCATTTAGGCTGGAAAAGATCTTGAGGATCATTGAGTCCAACCTAAAATAACTTGCAGGATACTGTAGGATCATGGAGGAAACATGTTGGTCCAGAAAGAGCTTTGTGCAATGGTTGCTCACACCCAGACCAGGCCAGAGGAGCTCAAGGATCAAGCACTTCTCTGATGCTGACAGTCAGTTTTCTCTTATGTGTGAGTGTATGTTGATAGTTGGCATGTTCAAATTCCAATCAGCATTTAAATCAGACATGGAAATCTCTCACATTCAAGTGGTGTGTTACAATACGCCCATGCTTTCCAAAACCTTCAAGACAAAGTGTAAAATATCCTTAAAACAAAGAGACGTTGTCAAGTTGTCCCCTTTTCACACTGGCCAGTGGCTAACCAGTGAAGATGTGTACCTTTTATATGGAAAAATAAAGATAACTAGTTTGAATCATGCCTTTTAAGGGAATTTTCTAGCTGGAACATTCCTCCCCAGCCTGCACAGTACCCAAAGAAGGGCAGGGACTGAAGCACACATTTTGTCTAATCTGTTGCTACAGGCTGAAAATGAAGAAATTAAACAGTTACAGATATTCTGGCTGCAAGGATTAATCTGAGGTCAGTTCCCACCCCTAGACTGCCCTGCAGCTCTATTGCATTTTGTTGTAATTGCCTAAATGTAATTGAGAGTGAGAGTAGGACCTTCAAACCCTTTTTTTTTTCAGTTTTTCACTGTTTTGTTTGTGCTTCTGCTGCCACAAAGCATCACGAACTGATGAAAAAATTAGCAGCTCTGAAAAACAGTTTAAAATGGTTGTGAACCAAAAAGATGAGGAAAATTAGAGTGAAAAAATCTTGAATACACAGGAAAGGAATGGCCATATTTTTCAGCATTGCTCTTAGTAGTTTAGTTATTATATTATTA
>VYZQ01052464.1:5180-17242 GCA_013400655.1 Mystacornis crossleyi | reverse complement strand
AACCTCATTTTTCACAAATACCTCGTACCAGTACTGAGGTTTGTGTCACTTGATACACTATTTCATCCTAAAGGCAATATAAGCCACACAGGCATATAAGACACCTTGAATCTGACAGCATTTTAAATAAATACATATGGTCAGATCATAAAGAGGAGTAAATCAGTATAACCTTGCTGAAGTTGGGTCCCTTAAGCTGCACCGGTTACATATCTCAGTGCAAGTAACTCTGAGCTACAGTCTCATGCATGTAAGGAGCCACAGAGCTGCTTCCCGGCCCATTGTGGGGATTTGCAGACACCCCCTGTGCCAGACTGGGCTGGCAATTAATCCTGGGAATCGTTTCAGCAAGTTACAGCCTATTTCTACCACACCTGCTCACCCCTCCTAAACACATCACCTGTGCACACACCATGGGTGCAAAAGCAGTGGGGTCATGCAAAACAGTAAAGAAGATACTGGTGATGCCCACCAGGGTCAGTGATATGCCAAGCCATAGCCTGATCTCAGTAAAACTCACAGACAGTGAGTCAGACACAGAATCAGCACATGTGTTTAACTGCAAAAAAGACATTGACTGCAGGGCTGTGAGACCAAGGATTTGGCTATTATGTTCAACCCTTCCACAGGTCAGAGGAAAAGGCCAGTAGAATTATGTGCTAATAGCTCCCAGTAGTAAGGAGTTAGTCTTTTCTGTGAACACTTCCTTGCTAATGGATCTGTGAAGTGTTTTCCTACTATAATAAGGTACAGTTAGCCTGTCAGAGGTGGTCCTCTGCGCCAAAGCCTACTCATGCTGGTTCTACAAATAATTTGTTCCATTTCCCCAAGCTCCCAGCAAATGGTTTATCATTCATTCAACAAAGGTTGCATTTCTCAAGCGTTAAGGGGCCAGTGAAAGTCTTACCATAAACTTCTGCAATGAGCTTCTGCACCGAGCATCCAGTAGTGTCACTTTCTCTATTATCTGGTCTTGTGTATGTATTGATCGGATAGAGCTGGTTCTGGAGTGACCATGTCTGTTGCTAGGAATAGATCATGTTGGAATTTATTAACCCACTTTGCTGAGCTCTGCCACCTCAGTCAGCACTGCAGCATAAGTCGTGTTCACTCGGGACTTCCACGTCTTGTTGAATGAGGATTACATCTGAGCAGTAGGGACTGGTGAGTCATCAAAGGGTATAAATTCTGGGCTCTGTTTAAATGTTAAAAAGGTAGTAAATGCATGATATATGAACAGTTAAAGTCTTCCACAGTTGGGAAAGCAGTGTGCTATAAACACAATTTATTTTCAATTTATTAAAAATTTCTTGAGAATTCTTCTGATAAATATCACAAGGGGCTTCATTCTTACTGTGCTTTATTTAAAATGAATGTTTCAAAAATGCCTGCCCCAAGGCTGACAGTAATGACAGTGGAAACACATGAATAAAATAAAAGTTAATGAAACTGGACCAGAGTTAAGAGATGTCACAAAACTGACTTTGTTCCATATGTGCAAGTTCCATTTAGAAATATTTAATAGTAAGCATATAACTATTATTGCACTTATAAATTAACCTTTGCTGACAGCAAATAGTTCATTATTGGTTACTCAGAGTCAGAGTTTAACACTGAGCACACAGCTTGCCAAAACCTTTCAGCTTAGGGACAACAATCTACAAAAGAGTACAGTGACAAATAGGCCACACATTTAATCTTTTGGGTGCTTCCCTGTGATCTTCTGAGGGGCACCTCAAGACAGCTTTTTGTTGGAAGTGCTGACCTGGGTACCCCACAGGGCTCCCCCCATAGCAGAGGGGAGTCTGTGCATTCGAGTGTGCCTGTGGCATTGGCACTAAGTCTGTTCCCAGCCCACCCTGCCATCGGGGTGGCTGGAAGGCATCCATATGTCTGGGAACTGAGCAAGTCAGGGAGCACCATATGTTCCTCCCTGCTTTATGAAAAAAATCAACCAAAATCACCACCACCACCAAAAACCTGTTGACTCTCTCTCTGGGCATGGATTAGCCTTCAGTATTAATTCCTAGTTTGATCATCAACACAAGAAAAGGGACAAGATGTCTTTGTTGTAGAACTCTGCAAAAAATGCAAGAATGCTGCAGAATGCAGAATACAGAATGCTTCACCTAAGCTGGCACAAGGAGCAATTCTGTCTTAAAACTGTGAAGGGGACTCACTGGATGCATGGCCAAAGAAATCTGTCTCAAAACCATAGTTTTCTTGGAATAAAATGCCAGCTTGAAACAATACCAGAAGAAAAATTATTATGAAAAATAATTTTTAAAAACTCTTAACCAAACATAAAAACTCATTTTCTTAATTAAAGAAATCAGAATGTAAAAGCACCTGAAATAATGAAGTAAGATTCCTATGTTCTATGGTCTAAATAAAATGCTTGTAAGAAAAAAATGCACTTCTAACCTGATAATATCATGAGAAGTAGATCAGGAAAGAATATATTGAATTTAGGAGGTCCTGAAAGGAAACAAAGTACTGAAAGTCATGAGAAAGAAAGGAAGGAGAAAGCAGCCAAGGGGAGCAGCTAGATGGAGATGGAAATTAAGTGCCAGTCAAGCCTTTAATAGCAAGATGTATGAGCAGGATTTAGGTGTGATGCACAGCTCAGAGCTATTACAAGTCTTTCTTCCACATGCCCAGGAGATAAAACTTCATTCTGAGGCCCATCTTTGGAATAAGTCTTGTAAAAACAATTGCACTAAAAAGAAGTTGGTCAAAAAGCCTATATACTTTTTTCACAAGGTCTTTATCCATCTTGTTTTAGTGATCCATAGCACCAAATAGCTACAATGCAATCGTTTGCTAAGTAAAGTGATACAGTTTCAAAATGCTATGGGCAGCTTTACAAACCCTACAGATTTCTATATGACTTACAGGAGGACAAAAGTCAAAGATTCAAGGAAGAAGGAAATACGAGGAAGAGAGAGACCTAGAATTTATATTGGTTGCAAAGGACTGATAGCTAAGTACAGTATGGAAAGCGTATCACTAAGCTGGGACAATAAAGCAGAGGGATAATTCTCTGCGGAGAAAACTTAAGCGTTCTCATCTAATTTCGGTAGTGTGTCAATTCATATACCAACTGTATTGCAGAATAATAGGGGGCAAATGACAGGACTTAGCAATTTTAATGAATTGTGATGACATCCACAAATCCCAGTCTGCTGACATGAATTATCCTCTTTATCTTTTCTTTACTCCATAATGGAAAGAAATGAATAAAAGGAAGGGGATGGAGGTACTTTCCTATTGCCAAGTAAAGCAGCTGTGCAGGCAAAAGTAAGAACTATAAGGTGTGAAACAGATGATATACCACCATGAAAACAAATGACAAATGCCTTATCCTCATCATGAAAGGGAAAAAGATAAAAGAACTCACTAAAAAGACAAGACTCTAGCAAGGTGAAACTTAGCTTAAGACAGTGATGCTAAGCAGCAGAGTTAGATACATTTTTTTTAACAAAAAGCCTGGAGAGTGGAGCACTTAACTGATAACTGCTTATTGTGTGCATATTATTCTGACTGTGGACAATACTTTTATCTCAGTTAAATTCTTCCATGTAACAGTAAACTCTGCCTCGTCCTCTCACTTGAAGAAATTTTCATAATTATGTGCATTTTTATTTTGTTATGGTGAGATTTATAATAGCTTCACTAGAAAATGTAAATTTCAATTTTCTACTTCTTCAAAATCTTTATTTTCCATCTCTTTCTAAGCAGTTCACAGATAGGATTCATCTGCATCTAAAATCAAAATACATAGATCCAACATAGTTACCTTTGGCTCCTTCTGGTGTAGTAAAAAAGGTATCTCTGTTAGGGGAGAAATCCTATCCTAAGACAAGTTTCTAATGTATGTCATTTAAAATGCATTTTGGAGGACCATGTCTCTCCAATGGCTACATAAGGAGCCTCCTGGGGATAGCTCAGCTTTAGATGTCCACTGCTAGATAATGAAAGCAGGCTGATTTGGACTCCTTGAAAATAATGAGACCTTCATATTCCTCTGTGGGTTGCGTGTCAATGGAGCATGATGAAACTGCATCAGAAATCAGTGAGCAACATCTAGGAGTCCAGATTCTCCAAGTTCTATCAGGTTTTCTGCTTTGTTCTTAGAGAGCCCAAGATGATGACTCTAAATTGACATCTGTAAAGTTCAGATCAGACTGCAGGGAACCTGCCTTTGTGAAAACTAAGAATCCTGCCTGGGGCTGGTAACAGAATTGATGGAAAAAAGTTTATATAGTAAGTAATTGCAATGAAAATTAGTGAGGATGTTGCTTGAGAAATTGTGTGCATTCAAAACGTGTGCTTTTGTTAGGCTGGCTGAAGTACACCAGCTATGTCATATTGTAAAGGGGTTTGTTCAGTAGCATAAGATTTTTAGAGCAAAACTGTTGTTGCTGATGAACCCAGACCAGCACCATTCTTATTTTCTGTGGTTTGACTATGGACTAACTGCAGATTTAAGGCCCATCAGTGACTGGAGCATGTTGGAAGCACCACAGGAGTTCTTCCAGTACTTCAGCTTTGTCGGTGAAGAACATGATCCAAGACTATTCTGAAATAAAAGTCCAAGTGGGGTGACTGGCCCATCAAGGACATTTGCTTCAAATGTATGCTGTTGATCTGAATTGGAATACTGATGTAGATGCACAAAAAATTTCAGTTCCATTGAAAATCTCAAGACTTTGAAGAAAACATTCATGCAGGGTCACAATGAACCAAATGAACCAAAGAATTTTCTTCCCTTTCCCCTTTGTAAAGTATTTTATTTCAGAAACACTAGGAACAATTTTTTTCTTCTTATAATGATGTATGAGCTCCCTGTATCCATGAGAGTATAAAAGCAAGGTTTGTCTACCCACAATGCACAGAGGACTCGTTGGTATGAGAACTCAAGGCAGCTTGCCTGGGAATATAGTCAAGGTGTCAGACAAGTCTCAGGTGTAAATTTCATCACGTGCAATATGTGTGTCCCCATCATGTGCCTCTGAGTTTATTGAATCAGCATTTTTTGTGTGTGTGCTGGAAGTTCTCAAATTCTTTATTTAAATGAGGCCAAATATAAAGTCATCCCTCTAGAAATAAAGAACATGGCCCAAATGGACTAGGTGATTGCCCTGCAAAGCAATGACTTTGAGAAGACCTTTATTATCTTATTACATAAAGAACAAATCTTTATCTCTTAGCAGTTACTCCCAACTCCTGCGGGGCTGTCTGCTTGTGGGGACACCGATACATTTTGTACATATAGGTGTAGGAAGCTTCTCCTTTCTCTAGCTTTGGGAAAAATGTCATGGCTCTCTGGTCTAATCTTGTTGTCACTGTTTTTGAAACAAAATGACATAAAAAAAGTCAGAGTTCGGAGAAAAACACAATAGATATGAAGCCTGGAAAATGCATTTCAGCATGACAGGCTGAAGGTGTGCCACCTTTGGTGTTTGTTGACAAGATTGTAGACTTACTCAAATTCAGTAAGCTATATTGCAAGAAGAAAGTATGGAAGAGCCATCTAGTTAAGTGCAGAAAGGAACCAAGGACTGAATGTGACCACACAGAACAGTTACTTCTCCATCATTCCAAATCATTAAGCAAATCTAGACGACTTTCTAAAAAGATGCATTTCTATTTCCATGAGGAAGGCAAGTTTGTCTTAACAGTTAAAAAAAAACATTACAGGACTAATGTTACCGAATTCCTGTTCTCATTGTGAACTACTTCAAATTATGACACCACAGGTTAAACAAAGTAGCCCTAGTTCAACCACAAATGTGCAATGATGATGTGAGAAGGTGTTATTCAGTGTAATTCCATGGTCTTTGCTGATATATAGGAACTCACATAATCAGTCCTGGGCCCCTTAAAATTATCAATTATTCCAGTAAACTGTATGGAGAACAGAGCCATGTTTGCCATGTTTCTGAATGAGTGCTAACGTGGACACGATTCTCATATAAACTGGAAAAGAGGTGAGCTAAACTGTAGCTACTGTTCAATCTATGAGTCTCATCTTCCAAATTTCTGCCTTCCTCTAAAATAACCATGGAATGGAAATGCTGAAGTGACCCCAAATTCAGGTTATATTAATGTGTTTCTGAATATTGGCTTAAGGACTGAGGATACCTCTCCTTTTCTGCTGAAGTTAGCATGGGCATATGCGCGCTGAACAGTGGAATAGAAATAATAAACAACATTAATAAGCTATGAAGAGAGTCAGATATTCTACTGTTTTCAGTCTTGTTAAAAGATACAGCATTCCTGCACTAGTACTGTGCAACTAAGTAACATTAATGTGTTCAATCTGTACCAAAAAATTAATTAGCTATCGGGTTTGAACTCCCACATTTTTGCATCCCAATACAAGACTGAAAGACTTGGCAATGTAGTTTTCTTTCTTATATTTTTTCTTTTAAATTGAATGCATTTCTCTTCCTTGCTTTGTGTGTGCACAGATCAATCCCACCTGCTCTCCTCATGTCAGTAAATCTACTGACACAATGCAGACCACTTTTGAAAGAGAGAGCATTGCCTGCCCTGGGATTCCTGGTGCACAGCAAAGCAAATCTGACATAATTTCTAGAATGTTATGGCATTACAGCTGCTTTCCTCCATGCTGCTTTTGTGTCCCCACAAGCTCATGTCTCCTTTTCTCGACTGTCCTTGCTGGAGAGCTGACTGCCATCTAGTGATCCCTGAACCTCCCTGTTCCCTATTGTCACTTTACAATATGCTTGTCTTACAGCTCCAATCTCTTAGTTTATAGCCTGCCCTCTTTCTCTTTTCCCCTAGTGTTATGAGCAATATCAATTATAAAGCTTTGAAACACAGCCTACCAATCCGAACAAAGGGCAGACTAAATGTGATATGAAGTCATAATTTTAGTCCACGTAATTTTTCTCTCCATCTGTATTTTATTGAAGGGATATTGGATTTCTGTGTTTCACTATAACCTTGCTGTCAAATAAAATCCTTCAGCAAGGACGTGGGTTGTTTAACCCACCAGCAGTGAGCCATTGATTATGGCTGAACGTATTTACCACGTTAATATGCCCATCTACCCTGGTACCTGCTGTCTGTGCTTTTTTGGCTGTTCCACTAAGTGACTTGGTCCAGCTGCCTGTGTGTTGAGGGAGAGACAGAGCTCAACTGTTTCCAGCACCATGGCAAGAAAACCCACTCGGAGCAAACCCTAATGGCTCCATGCTGCAAAAGGGAGTATCCTCAAGTCCTTAAACCTCAGCCATTCCCCAGCAGGTAGTTCCCCCAGCAGTGACAAAATGAGAAATTATATATAGAAACATAGTCCTATTCTTGAGTTGTTTAGTCATCTAATCCAAATTAGATACAAACTGTCCTTAATTCACTAACATCTGAGCAAGGCTCAGAGGAGGTAAAGCTGTCTCTAGCTGCTGATAATTAATTTCCAAGTCTAATCCAATTAAAATGAACTTCAAAGGGATTTTAAGCAGGAAATCCAAAATGTAAGGTATTTGAAATATGAAATATTACACTCTTTTCCCATACAGTCCTATGTATTTCCACTTTAGCAAGTGAAGGTCTTCCTGCCTGTTTGTCTGTGTGTCCATTTGGAAATGGATGAAGGAGGAGAAGGAGGACAATAAATTAAATATTTCACAGTGGCAGGCAAATAGCATGCTCTCCAGATTGACATGTAGCCAGGCTGATTTAAAAGAAAAGAACAACCAACAACCGTGAGACTAATGTTGAGTTGGCAGATTTTTCCATGCATCAGAATAGCAATCATATTAAAAAGACAGGTGCACAAAAACGCTAGAGAAATCAGTGTGATTTATTTAGTGCGTTCAGGGAATCCCAGACACATGTTGATCCTGAGAGAAGAACTAAAAGCTTCATTTTTCAACAAGCAGAGAAGGAAAGCGAAATTTGTCTGAAGACCACAAGGACCCTAGAAAATGCGATATATCAAAGCATTATGAATACAGTTGATACAGTCAGGAACACCACTTACGTCCTAGGACAAACCAGCCAAAAGCTGAAGTGCGATATACCCGGGGTAGCCACACTGATCACTGAGCTTCGTAGTTCTAGAAATGATGTAAACAACATAACTAGCTTTGAAAATTATTCAGGTGATATCTGTCGTTTCTTTTCTCTTAGATCAAATTACTTTCCAGAAGAATTGGAGAAGAAAGAATGCACAGATACTAGGGAAGGGTGCATGGAGGAGGAATTTTGCAAATGGCCTGGATCCATTTTCAGCCTCTACCACTGCTTTCTTGATGAAAAAAAGTAGTTGCTACTGTGTCCCTGCTTCAGTCTTCCCATCTGGAAAAGGATTGTGGCAGTCTTTGTCAAGCATCTCATAACCTATACAAGTAAAACACTATTCAAAAATAGTTTCCTGCAACAGAGGATACTGCAGGTATATCTATATAACAAGGTCAGTGTTGGCACTGCAGGTCATGGTCATGTCTCCAGCTTCAAAGTGCTTTCGAAACTCCTTTCTAAAAGCCGGGCAAATGGGGTGAGCTGTACACCTCCTATCCTGCTAGCAGCACCTGGGCTGATAGTTTGAGGCCAGTTAATCTACAAAAGCTCAAGTCATGGGATACGATATGGAGAAGGAGAATGTGCCGGGCATTTACATTGCTGGTAGAAAGCCTTCACACCTAGCAATCAGCTGCTAAATTTAGCAGCGAACAGTGGGGATGTTCCAATCTGGCTGTGGCAGCAGGTAGCTTAGCAATAATTAGTCACATTCTTCTCTCCTCACAGGCATCAGTTCATTTCCACGTTATGTCTCTGTGTCTGTCTTATTGATTAGTGATACACGGCGCAACCAGGGAAGCCATTCCCGGTCAAACAAAACTCTTGACTAACGTGCTGGAAAGTATGCCATGAAAATTGACTACCCAAGCAAAGTACTCAATGAAAACAGAAAACAAAGTCCCCAGGAGACAGCCTGTCTTGTCTGTGACCCTGTCCACTCATAACAGGCTATAGCCAAACTGCAAACCTAAAGTGCTGCACACATCTTCCCAAGGAAAGCATTCATAGGGAGGTACAAGCTCCAGAAACCCAAAGGGTTATGTTCCCACGGGCTGGGATCTCTGGCTTATGACGCTCAGGGCTAACTGAACTGAGATCTTGTCCCAAGGCAGCCTGAGAGGCTGGTGCATCGTTGCAAAAAACAAGCTGTCCTTGAGAGATGAAACCTGGCTCAGCAGATGTCATTAGCAGCACTGACTTCAGCACAAGCAGTGCTTCCCCCGGCAGCAAACAGTGTCACGGACGACCATCCACCTTGCAGGCTGGACTAACTAAAGGGCAGCTACTCTGCCAGCCGGACAGTCAATGGGTTTTGTACTGTGATTACGGAAAGTAATCATTTGCTGGATACCTTGATGAAGCAAAACAGCTCTCAAGGCTCTTTGATTAAAAAGAAGACTAACACCGCCACCTTTGATGGATGCAGAGAATATTTTCTGTTTTCCTGTGTTAGTACAGCATCACAGTTTGAGAAGTCTTGAAAATGCTGGTTTCCACACTCTCAAACAAAGGAATTCCTTCCTTCCAAACAATACCCAATATTCCACTGGACTGCTGAGAAAGCACCAGGAATTGAATTGTAACACTGGTTATTTCTTATTGCTCCCAGTGATAATGAAGCACTTTTTCCTATCATAAAAGAACATTTTGTAACTCACTTCTGTTATTTGGGCTGTAAAAGGTTTGAGATGTTTATTATTTACTCAATACTTAATTGCCACGCTAGAATGCATTCACAGAACAGCACATACTGATTTTTATTATCAACTGGGTGCTTCTATTTTTCCTTAAGAAGCAAACAAACAAAATATTTCCTGTTGTGTTTCAGTTATCTATCGATCCTTAGGCAAAACCAGCAAAAATTCAGAATAATATGGCTGTGATATAATACACATACACTTTATTGTAGAACTGGTTTTGTCCATTTATGTTTCTGATTGGCTGCTTGGGCAGACGGAAATTAAGCCATAAAGAATAAGTTGCTGTAACTGATATTTCAATTTTGGAGGAATGGCAATAGAAATGAGAATGCTGAGGGCCCACATACATTCATCTCTCTTGGTATCCACAAGTAAAATGAGATGTCACATAGAGCTGCCCTACCTCTTCACAGCCTTTTTCACTGTAACATTTCAGTAAAAAACAGCATTAAAAGGAAGACCAAACCCTCAGCCAATGTTGCTGTAAACAGCTTGAATGTGACGCTGTTTTTACTACACAGATGACAGCTCCCTACTTTATCTCTCCAGCCATTCCTTTTAAGTTTGTCTGACTATCGTATCATAACATTTCACCCAGCACCAAATGGGCAGCAGTGTGGATGTACTCATATTGCTTATAAACAGGTCTGAAAAGTTCCCTTCAGCCAGGGTGTATTTGAATAGTCTTTGCATGCCTTTGAGCAGGTGGATAACTAACTGCAGCATGACTGTGCTGTGAGAAATCAAATCTATTCTCTGATCAGCACTTCTGCTTTCTTTTACTTAATTTTTCTTTTTTTCATTTCGGTACCTGAACAACCAATTAGCAAGAGAAAGTAAAAGGAAAATAAATCACTTTAAATACCCCATCACATTAAAAATACAGATTTAAAATGCAGTTTGATAAGTAGATCATTTATTCTTTTGCAGACACCTTTGCTTTTTTCTGCAGTGAAAGAGAACATTTTCTTTTCATGGCCACTGGGATGCCAGCAGGGGGTTGACTTCAATGAAAGGTACACTTAGCCATAAATTTAGATATGGTGTCAAACTGTCATGATTAAAGAATTAAGTTTCGTTAGGTCGTGAAAGGTGAACAGAAATATTATAAAGAAAAAATGGTATCGCACTACATAGCAAGGCAAAATGTCCTCATATGTATTGTTAGCAGACACTTCAATCATTTTGTCTTAAGTATAAATTTTTCTCAGGTAATGGGTTCATTGTACTGCTGGTCCATTGCTGGTCTCCTGCATGGGGCCAGCCCAAAGGCTCCTGTAGNTATGAGATAAATATATATATATACACATATATATATATAATGTTATTTGAAATTTAGGGAATTAGATAGTGTTTGTCCTATCATGTGTCCTTCACTCTGTCTTGATTATTCTGAATCTAGAATCTGTTTCAGTGTTCTCATTATCCTTACTATTATCATCTCTGTTTTACTTTGGATACCACTGACAACCCTACAGTGAGATGCAGTAGGGCATTTACCATGGGTAGAAAAGCCTTAGATTGGGGAATCTTACTTTAGGTAATTTCTTGCCAGTCAACACAAACATCCACTAACTTCTCTGGGTATTAATGGAAAAAAGAGAAATATTAGATTTTTTAACTGTACAGAAACATCTCTCTCCCCTCTTCCCCATCACGTTGTCACCTACAGTCACAGTCCCTCTAGATGTTCTTGTCCTGGCATGGGTTGCTCTCAGCTGCAGTCCCTCAGGGGTGTCCCTGCCTCAGCACTCATCATCCATGGCCACATTCCTCATGGATGTCACTACCCTTTTTGGCACCAATTGTCTNATTTATTCTTTTGCAGACACCTTTGCTTTTTTCTGCAGTGAAAGAGAACATTTTCTTTTCATGGCCACTGGGATGCCAGCAGGGGGTTGACTTCAATGAAAGGTACACTTAGCCATAAATTTAGATATGGTGTCAAACTGTCATGATTAAAGAATTAAGTTTCGTTAGGTCGTGAAAGGTGAACAGAAATATTATAAAGAAAAAATGGTATCGCACTACATAGCAAGGCAAAATGTCCTCATATGTATTGTTAGCAGACACTTCAATCATTTTGTCTTAAGTATAAATTTTTCTCAGGTAATGGGTTCATTGTACTGCTGGTCCATTGCTGGTCTCCTGCATGGGGCCAGCCCAAAGGCTCCTGTAGTCCCCAGGACTCCATCGCTTCTCACCAACAGGTTCTGGACAGGACTGGCCATGAGATCTCCCATGGTTCCCAAGCCAAGGAATCAGCAGAAAGAGTGACTGCTGAAGAGCAAAACCTGCTGATAGAAG
>VYZQ01052431.1:1848-15295 GCA_013400655.1 Mystacornis crossleyi | reverse complement strand
CCAAAGAGGCAAAGCTTTATCTGCTACCTCCATCCTCAGGAATGTTAGATTCGCCCATTTACAATTTCTGCAATTAAACATCTGTGTAACTACACGAGACTAATGGAATGAGCAACATAGTAGTGAGTAATCTGGAAGGTACTTAAAAAGAAAATATATTTACTTAAACAAAACTCTTCCTATACACAAAATGGGACGTGTTACCACGTATCACAGCCTCATGTTTCTTGATTATGCACTGTTATCATTGCCAAATTACTGAAGCTGCTGTTCTGCGTGGGAGGTGGTAAAACCTTTTTTTTAGAGACAGATAATTGGATCAACTAAAGGATGTTGATAGTTTTATTTTCAGTTGGTGTTCTTCAATATTTATGATAAGATCATAGGTGCAGGAGGAATATTTGTCTAGCAGGCTGAGCACGTTGCCAGAGGGGTGTTAAAGGTCCTCAGTGTAACTGTGAATAAAACCCCAAAAGATTCACAATTCCTTTAGTACAAAACAGCATCACGGAGCATCAGGAACCGAGCCGATCACAGGACCCAGCTCTTTATTCCAGATCACTGTTTAAGCACCAAGATCGGCTTCTCTGTTTATGAATGTTGAGACCCACACTCTGCTCTCCCTCCCCTCCAAAAGAATCATGTCTCATCCTTTCAGATATAACCTTTCTTTCCCTGTCAGTGTTGTCTTTTTGTATTTAACAAAGTGAGTCGCTTCACCTGACAGAGACAAAATAAATATCACTGGTTTTAACCTCCACATTCAGTCATCAGTGACCTAATAGCGTTTTTATATAACTGGACACTTCATTCTCCATTCAAACACTCCAGCACCCAGAATTTCACATTTCAAGGAAAAGTGGCTGAAGAAAACTGCATTTAAAACAATCAGTAAAAGAACTTTTCTCATTTGTGTCAATTGTTTTCTCTTCATATCTATCTGTCACCCTAAAATGGGTTTAGGTCAGAACTCTCTGATTTCTTCCCACAAATGATTAAGTTTGCACATGGAGAAACAAACCTCTGGAATATATGGTGCTGCATATTTTCAACTGCTGGTAGAAAATTCAGTTTGCATTAATTTTAGAATGTGTTAAATAGAGATCAAACAGCTCTTTTTTAATCCATTCCTTGTAAATCATTAAGGAATTACATTCTTCTTGGGAAATATTTAATATTTGGATTTGCATCTGCCACTAACGTCCTGGAACATTTAGTACAGATTTCACTTCTGTTGACCCAGGAATACCAGTGGATTTTGATGGGCCTGACTGGGAAGGTTCTACTTACTTTGGCTTCAAACAGGTAGACTTTCAATGAGTTTTAACATTAAGATATGAAGATGGATCATAATTGTAAGCGCATCTTAATTAATTTCAATTTACTTTATTTACTTTATTAAATTAAATTCATTTCACTTTAATCCACTGAACCATTCTATGGAATCAGTGGAGTTAGTCAAAAGAATTAATTTTTGTGAAAGAGCATTTAAGTACTCCCTCAAAGAAGCATAAGTGCCAACATCAGTATAAATTTATTCTCAACAGGATTCCATCCTGGTTTACAAAAAACAGAGTCAAAAGTGGGCAAATCTCTTTCCCCACATATTACTCTGATGATGTTGCCATCCAAATTGCCAACTCACGCCAGTTTTGAAGCTGGTTTTTATGTCATTGACAACTTTTAACGCTGAAATGAAAGATACATCTGTGGTGATAAATGTGTGTTTCAAAGATTTCTGTAGAACCTTCCGCCAAAATCGTAAGAGAGAAATGCTGTGTGTCTATTCCCTCCAAAGGTATAGGAGATTGAATTAATCTCCATGAACACAAAAGGAAATGCAAAGTTAGGATTCTTGTGTAAAGAAGCTGTTGTAAAACTTTCTCAGCTACATCAGAGATTCCTTCCACCCTCTCCTATTTATTTTTAGTTGACATTAAACTGTGTGGACATTTACATTTTGCTCCAGATGCAGCAAAGCGGGACTGAATAGAGTGAGAAACCCTTTAACCAAACGAACGTCTGATGCAGTCCTGATCTAAATATACATTGTATGCGTGTCAAGGGGAAAAAAGCAAACCAGAAAGAATATTCTCACAAACAGACCGAGTAAGAAGCAAGAGATCAAACAACGAGGTTGCAGTTCAGCCTCTCCTCACGCAATACTTTCGTTCACGCAATAGTTGTGGAAGCTGCTCAGCGACTCTCAAGAACTCGTCCTATCTGAGACGGCTCAAAAAAGCAAATGTCACTGCGGGAGGCTCCGGGGGTTTTCAGCTGGAGGTGTAGGTGACAAGAACAGCACTTCTGCAAAGGAACGGTTCGGCATCGCTTCTGCCGCAGTGTCGGGGTTAGTAAAACTACCTACAAGGTACGGAACCAGGCAGCGCTCTGAGAAACAAACCCTCTCCAGGCTGCAGAGTGCTCCTGTAATTAGCCACGTTTAGCTAAGTATTTGCTGATGGAAACTCTGCTTACACCACGCCAAAAAAACATTCTCTGTTTCTAGACCTCTTGAACAGCAGGAATCTCTTCATCGCAAATCCTTTCAATAAAGGAAGGCAAACTTTTGAGCACAAGACAAAATATGATTTGCATGTCTCACTAAACAGGAATTCGAATGCTAAATTTTGATGAGTGTTATATGTCACCACTTGAATGTGTCGCCTGCTGAAAGACAAAAATTGTTTGGAGTCCTATCAAACAGGGAATTCTTGATCAACCTGCCCATTAAAGTAGTCCTTTCCATTTCCATACCACTTTATATCTAACTTTATAGAAAACAATCAAGAAAAAGTCTCATACGTGTACTAGTTCTCATTAACACTGAGCAAGCTGAAACTCACAGAAGATTAAAGGACAATTTTTTACATAGGCTGGCGCTCACCTTTCATTTTAAATATCTTGAATAACCCAATCCTAAGCAACTGCTCTAAAATTAAACCAGAAATTCTCAGACCTCTTGCATTCCCTTTCAGCAGTCTCTGACTGGCTTCCACGCTTAGTTTTAGTGAAAGCACAAGCAAAAGCTTCAGGCTGAGGAGCCCTCTGTGTATGGGGGGGAAGCTCATCCCAATTTGGAAATAATTTGTGATACTGACAAAAGGAACTTTGGAGAGAAGCCCTTGGAGGGCGGATCCCGAAAAAGAGAACAGAGCCGAGTAAGGAGGCTGCTAAGAGAGAGAGACAGCCGGTGTCTGGATGCTTTCAGCTGAAAGCTTCCGAGCACACTTGGAAGAAAAGCACGAGGATCCAAGATGTAGAGGAAGGTGCAAGGGAAGGATGTACCTTGTATGGAAAAGTTAATGCTTTCTTATGTATTTTTCTTATATTAATGAATGTTGTCTTCCAGAGCACTGACATTTCAACATGACCAATTACATAGAGAAGAATTGGGTGAATCAAGACAAATTAAGCAGGATCAGGAAGAATCTTGTCAATTGAGGAAGGAGCACAAGCCAATATATCCTGCACATGTAAACTAGAAAACAAAATTTTTTATATGTTCGTTATTTCTAATAATTATTCATTCAAAAGATCATATTCAGAACTTGAACCATTTACAGCAGGTAACAATTGGTTATAAATTTCTGTACTATTTGGTAATCAGAAGAGAAAGAGGTATAAAATACCTCAGTGAAAATTTATTACAGAGAAAGCAATAAAAACCAAGAGCAAAGCTTGGGCCACAGACAAGGAACAACTCACTAAAAATAAATATCAGATGCATTTTAAAAAACCTTGTCCCTCCTAAGGCCAGCACCTTATTTTAAAGGTTTACTCATTAACTGGTTCCTTACAAAAACAGATGTCAAATATGCAGCTCATTTTCCTTATCCTTGCAGTCTGAGAGTCCAAAGATCATCCAAGAATCGAAGCCCTTTTATCTTCCACAATCCCTTTATCTTTTTAATAAAGCTAATCCAACATAAACAGGTTTACAAAATTATTTACATTTTGTAGTCTTACAGCTGAAGTTGCTTTGCTTGTAGGATTATAAAAACCAGACAGATAAAAAGATAGAATTTAGGCAAGGCTCATACTCACTGTAACTGGTTTTCCAAGCCCAGCACTAACTCAGCTCAACTCACCATGGGGGATGTTTTTTCCTGTCCCTTGTTAGAACATTAAAGGAGCATTGTAGGTCCTTCATTCTGCATTATATAGTTTTAGCCATATCCTACAAGGGAGTAGAGCTGCTTTTGTGATTGACATTACTCATGTGTGCCAGGATATGGAGAAATACAGCTCACATTTTTACTTCAGCTTTAGGATAATCCAGGGAATGAGCCCACCCTTTATAAGCATGAGCTACCTGAGAACAAAAGATATTTCTCAAAACGCTCACCTCCTCACCTTGCTGCATTTCAAACCTTTGATTAAAGTGAAAAGGTCTAATCTCATTCATTAAATGTCAATAGTTACAATTTTGCTCTCCAATCCCAGAAAAGAAAAATTGGTCCAAATAAAAAAAATGCTTTTATCTTTATGGGGAACTGGTGTTTTCTTTTGATATCAAAGCAATGTAAAAACCAACAAATCTACCTTAGTGGGATGTTTATGGTACATCAGACAATACAAATCTAAATGACTTCTGAAGAGCAGAAAGGGGTTTGATGACAATTTGATGACTATATATGAATCTCATGAATCAACCTCTATATACACTGAGTAATCAGGAATCAATGGTAGCTGAAAAATGCATTTTGTTTTTCATATTTTCAAATGTAAATTATTGGAACAGGAAGGAAATTCAGTCTAAAGGTCCAAAGCTATTCAAAACCCATGGGCTGTAGTAGGTTCAGCAAGAGGATCTCTTTCATGTCTGCACACAATACCAAAAGGATGTGGGGTTTCAGTGCTGTGACCTCCAGGGGGTCCAGTGACTACCACTGTAAATTGAGAAGAAACCTCGTAAGAGATTAAACTAGATGTGAAAACAGTTATCAGCACCTTTGCCAAAGGTTTAGTTCCTCTGCAAGCGTGTGCTACCAGGGCTAAATGATTTTGACCATCCAAAGGTTTTTAGAACATGGCAGGGGACAAATCTCTTCTAAGACATCAGAAAATGCTAATATCACATCTGCTAAGAACTTCCTTCAGTGCAGAAGCAGATTAGGAACTTTCAAAATAACAAAACCCCCACAACTTTATGTCATAATGTAGAACATAAACATGAAGAATTATTTCCTCTTGGGTTATGGGCATGTGCCATCAGCACACTGCTGGAAAGCTGCCTAACAAGCTGACAGCTTCTGAATTACCCTTGTGTGAGCACAGCTCAGGATATCTATTTATAAAGTCATACCACAGGTGTTGCCTACAGTGGGATATTACAACAAGCAGCAGTTAAAGAGCTTTTCTCATTTTGATGCGACCCAGGTGCTCAGTTGTGCCTTATCAGTCTTTCTAGTCAGTGCTCTCAATTAGAAATTTGGAGAGCCTGGCATCTGGCACAGGAAGACAACAGAAATGCACATTACCATTTCCCAGGGGTCATGGATTAAACATGCCTTGCACCTGCTCTGCTTACTGCTGAGCTGGTAAAAGCAAGATTGTCACTTTTACCCTTTCACTGGTTAAATTTTACAGCTTAACTAACCACCAAAGTATGGACCACTTTTTAATTTGGCCTAAATATAGTCTTTATCCCACACAAACCATTAGACATATTCATTTTTCCTACAAGCATGCCTCAAAATGCTGAATCACTGAACGTAGGTACAGAAAATGTTATTTTTATCAAGCAAATTAACACAACTCACATTACATTCCTACACATTAAATACTCCTGTCATACACGAAAATATTCCAGTGCTCTCTGTGCATAACATCCGTGTGTGACATCAGATTTTTCCTCTGCCTAGATTTGCTTTTATTTGTTGGAGATGGGGACAGTTACAAGAGCTTTTCTCTTCACTGGCTGGTCCCACCACTGGCACAAGGCTTGGACACACATCCCTGCTGCACTGTGCTTTTCTCCAGCTGGCACACACGAGCCTGGCAGCCATCTGTTAACATTCCCCGTGCTGATCTAGATTCCCTGCCCGGGCAGACCCACAGCAGAGCAAATATCCACTCTGAGGATTCCTGGTCTCATGTGCTGAGGGCCTTATCCTGTAGATGAGGTGCTAATGGGAGAGAAAGTGGAGAAGTGTGCTGGTTTGGCTGGGATTGAGTTAATTTTCTTCACAGTCGCTGGCGTGGGGCTGTGTTTTGTATTTGTGCTGGAAACAGTGTTGATAAGGTGAGGTGTTTTAGTTATTGCTGAGCAGAGCTCGCACAGAGTCCGGGCCTTTCCCGCTCCTCACCCACACCCCAGCCAGGAGCAGGGGGTGCCCGAGGAGCTGGGAAGGGACACAGCTGGGACAGCTGAGCCCCACTGACCCACGGGGTATCCCAGACCCCAGAGCTTCACACTCCACGTTGAAAGCTGGCAGAAGAATAGAGAAGAGGGAGACTTTCAGAGTGGTGCCATTTGCCTTCCCAAGTCCCTGCTCCGTGAGGTGGAACACTTCTATGCTGGGATGGCTGAACCTGAGTGCCTGTGGGAAGTGGTGAATGAATTCCTTGTTTTGCTTTGATTGTGTGTGTGGATTTTCTTTACCCTTTCAACTGTCTGTATCTCAACTCATGAGTTTCCTCACTTTTACCCTTTCAGTTCTCTGCCCATCCCACCGGGCAGGCTGCGGGCTCCATGGTTGAATTTCCATCTGGGGTTAAATCCCAACAGCAGGAAGGTCTCTGGAACATCAAGCTGATCACTGCAAGGCAGGAGATCCTGTGTGTGCCCCCCCATCACCTGCCAGTGACTCCCACAGAGATCTGAGCAGGACGGGTTCCAGCCTGAGCCCAGGCTCGCCCCTCTACACTCGGGTGCCGTGGCACTCACGCGGGTGGCTCAGTTAATGCCCACAGTTCTCCCTGCACAGCAAACTCTGAGAGAGAAACGCACACGAGCTCTGCCACAGGTTGGGTTAGTGGCCAAAGATCTCACCAAGGGATAATGTTTCCCATATGCGCTCTAACTTCTTTTCTGCTCTGTCATTCCTGTCCTTGTCTGAAATACAAGTTTGTCCACTACTGAGAAATTCAGTGCCTCCCCAGATGGCTCTGGCTATTTTCTTCCCTTCAGCAGAGTTTTGTGCTGCTGTATAGAACTGCATGATATTATGGAATATCAGAGAAAGTATCTTTAGTGCTGTACAATGAAAGCACAATGCTCAGCCCACTGCTAGAGGCAAAAATCTAAATATCTATCTAAATAGATAGGAAGGTCACCATTTGGAACACAGCAGGTACATAACAACTTATGGGTTTGCTGATCCTGTGTTGAAGGACTCTGGCATTTGATGATGTCTAGGTATGTATAGATCATTCACACGGAGAAAGAATATTCATTGGTGCAGAGGACCAATAAATCAGTTGTTGTACACTGAAAATGGATTGACGGCAAACACTAAACCAGTTATGTTTTATTTTACTGCTACAGCACAACAAGCAATTAGCATAAGCACTTGTGATAATTACAAATTAAAATATGCAATTGGTCATGCATTTTGTGTATGTAATTTTGAGTCTAATTCATCATCTGGCCTGGGAACAGCTATCATATGTAGCCACGTTTATTTACAGAAAGAGACGTACACTGCAACTGATTGTTTTGTGCAGTGATTTCAGCATAAAGGAGACAAATGGATTTGAAGTAGAACAGTCATTCCTGTGTTCTCTGTCCACTGCATTATTATTGATAAACTTCTGCTTTTTGCTTCGTGGAACTATACTTGGCAGAAGAACTCAGGCTCCCGCCTGACCTTAAAAAAACCCAAAAATTACTGAGGACGGCTGGAACAGAATTCCACAGACAGATTTGCACACGATAGACATACATGTGTAAGAATGCATACAAAATCCCAGTGGAACAATGTCTACATTCGTGCTACTAATTCTGTAAGCCTTTAAGCTACCAACAGAATCCCTCGCTGATTCTGCCCTTTGTTTAACTGCTCCAGCCTTCAGTAGCAGTTCCGGCCATTCACAGAGCGAAGGGTCACCCTGAGAGACTGATAAGATACTGCAGAGATTACTAGAAAGGAAGAAATCCACCCACTGAAAAAGAACATGGAAGAAAACAGTGCCTTTCAAACGGAACTACAAGAGGCAGAAATCAGAATCTGTGGCTACGTTTAGAAGCACGGTATGATCCTATTTACGTGAGGGCCTCAGCCCGAACAAGTTGAGGAAACTCCCATTCCCAAAAGTAGAAAAAGAAAATGTAACTTGCATTCACTTCAGTCTCCTTTCAGACTTGCTCATCTTTCTTTACACAGTTTTGTAGATAATTAGTTCCTAACTGAGAAATTAAAGATGAAGCACACTACGAGTGAAATAAACACAGTATGGGAATGAGATGAGAACCTAAGGAAAATTTCATATCACATTTCCTGCAAGCGAGCTTCTGTCAGAAAGATGATCGTGACTGCATTTACAAGCCCCCTAGTTATTCCCAGCAACATGACTTTCAACAGCCTTTGATACATGCAATGACAGCTTTGCAGTATTAAAGCTTAATTTGGGGTGAATAGAATTCTTCCTCGATTTTTTTTTCCACAGGCTCTGATGCAATTAATTCCCCTGACACTGCTGCTTATAAGACCAGGTAGGTCAAGTTAAAGCAGTTAATAACAAATATATATGGACCACAATGTTTTTTCCTCCTGCCTGCACTATCCTGTGCATAATTTTACATAGAATCAATTGACTCTTGTTAAAAATACTACACGGTTCATGGAATAAGAGGCTGGAATTCTTGATTTTACATAAATATACATTAACAGCCTTCAGAAGAAAATTGCTGCAAGTCAGAACTTTATGTAGCTTTCAGAAATGACAACTGGATCTAGGTCAAAACTGAAGCTTTAAATAAATACCATAAATAAATCGAAGTCTAGACTGTCTAGTTCTGTAAACAGGAAAGATTACTCTGTGTTTTCAGTGACATGTAGATCACATTACAATACAGTTTGGAACAAAGAAGTGTGTGATGACTCATAAAACATTTTCCCTAAATGCTAATGAATCTGTGGTGAACTAAAAAGCTGGCTAAGATGCTGGGACCTTTCCTTCTGCTCAACCCTCAAGCAAACATCCCCTGGAAACTCACATTGTGCATCTTCAAGTTACAGAATGAGATGTGAGGGACTGAATAAGGCTCCTCTATCCCACAAGCCAAATAAGTCTTTGCACTTTGATTCTGCAGTCAGAACTCCAACCAAAGCTGACTCATGTACATCTTAGAGGGTCACAACCCTGGTTTGGTAATACTGCCTGGCAGTCAGAACGAGAGTTTTCACTGCAAAGTTTATTTTATCAGAAAACCAGCACGAATATAATGCTTTGCAAAGACCTGGATTGATGCTGCAGACTGCAAAAAGCTGAATTATTAATTGCCTTGACTGTAAAGGCACCAAAACAACATATTTTTCTAAACCAGTCAGTCATCCTGAATTGGACGTGGGACATATACTGGCAGTTAGGCACTATCAAAATACAACTGGTATTAATTACAGTACCATTAATACTGTCGTATCCCTGCCATCTCTGTTAAGCTTGCATGTGCAAAACTCCCCCTGAGCTGGAGATGAAAGACGATGTCCAGAAGCAGAGCACACGTTTGCCTGGTTTGCATCATCAGTGTTTGATTGTGGTACTCCCTGCAGCGACACTGCCTAAGAGCTGAAATCATGGACCAAACCCTGTCTACCCAACGGGGCTTCCAGCCCAGGGAGCACTGTCCAGACTGCACGAATTACTGCACAGAATTACTGCTGTGAAGGCCACAAGCTGGACTGTTTCACCAGTTTTAGGCGAGACTCCTCTTCATTTTCCACCCTAAAACTGTAGACACAAGATCAAGTGTTTATTTCAGCAGCCACTTCCCACGTGTAGTTCTTCCCCCAGGTGAAAGCACCTCCTGTCTCAGCCACCTTCCAGCACAGGCAAGCAAAAAGAACTCTTAGGGACGCAGGTGCCTCACCAAGACAATGAGAAATTTCAGAGTTTCCTGACATCCTGCTGGTGAGAGGAAGACCTGTACGCTTTGTTACCAGTAGGCCAAAAATTCTTTGCCAAGCATTCTATCTTCTGAGATACTATTGCACTGGTGGGGTGGCTTTAATCCATATTGTCCTTTTGCAGTAATCATCCTCAAACGCCTCAAAAGATCTGCCCCTGACCAAATACCTCTTTAAAAATTATTCTGAGCATGAAACAGCCCACAGAAATACCAGTGGGACATTTCAATACTAAAATTGCAGTTCTTATCCTCTCTGTTGAGAAATGACCTCCTAATGCTCTCTGAGAACTACTAATTAGGACCTACTAAAGCATTTTGCAGATACAGTGTGCCAGGTAAATGCCAATCCCTTCTGTAACATACTACAATGGGAGGGCATGAGAACAGCAGTAAGGAAACACAGTCAAAAGTGTTACCAGGTAGCAGGAGAGGTATTGTATCTGAATTAATAATGTTGCAGTTAAAGAACTGTTCTTGCTACATGGAGAAATGCAGAAGCTCTGAGCAGAGCTGCTGAACTGCAAACACTGTGGAACTGCCGGCCCTTTGAGGAGAACTGAGACTATTTTTGCTCCAATGGAAAGGTTTGAAGATGAATCAGATACAAACTCATTACTCTTTCTCCAGTTCACCGAACCTTTTGCTGCCGTCCTCCTGCCTAGTTTAATTTTACATTTCTGAAGAATTAAGCAGGATGCATTGCAGCCAGTGGTAATGGGTGAAAGGGAGAGCATTCCTTGAGCTGCAAGCCCAAGTCTCATCCTCACGTAGGAGACAAGAACCACTCTTCAGACTTGCTGCTATGCTTTGCCTTCAGGCTCCAGCCACAGCGCGTGCTGCCCTTTGCTATTATCTAATCTAGAAATGCACAATATTTACTTTCTCGAAACAGTCGCTCTTGAGTCTATGATGGCAATTCCTCATTGTGCAAACATTTGGAAATGCTTTGCATCATCCAGCTCTGTCTGGAGGCACTCCCAGCCACAGCAACTGGGTGTGTGCAGACACCAGTGACTGGGGCCAAAAGAACTCCAGCAATGTCGTTTCTCAACAAGTCCTTTATTTTTTGTTTGATGTTGCAGTCAGTGCCAAGCAGCGAATCTCTGGTGGATTCGGGGGATCAGGTATGTAGGAGAATATTTCTGCCCTGGCTCTGCTGAAATTTATAACCTCAGTGAATGGCCTCATGATGTGGCTAAAATAATTTCTCTGAAGAACAAGTAAGACATACAAATTAGCTCAAGTAGATCCCTCCATGGGAAGTGCCCTGACTATTCTCACTAGCTGTAAATTCCAGAAAAATACTGGAAATATGACATCCACAGGGGAGCAAATCAATAAGCACAAAAATCAGTGTTTCTGTACTCTTTCTTCATATTAATACTTCTCTACAACAATCCTGAGAGGGTAGTCAGGGCCTGAGGACCTGTGGACTCAGGGTGTTCACACAGGCAGCTAAACTATCAAATGTCTATTTTCAGGTCATCTTTGATTGTGAAAAGTGTTTGGTTACCATGTGGGCCCCAGCAGGGCAGAGCCTCCCCCTCCCCGTGCCTCACACAGGCCATGCCCTGTCTCCCTTGAAAGCTGCCTTGCCCAGACAGAATGGCAACGTCAAAGGCAGGATGAGGTACCAGAAGCTCATCAGCAACTCTGCTGGAGCATGGAGAGCTCTTCTGCATTTCTGCTGAGAACAGAATATTCCCACTAATGCAGTATGTAGGGAGTTTGTTAGGGAAGACAGAAATGAGAGGAGAGGGAGGGTGTCACTGAATGTTGAGGAAATGGCCGAGTGTAAAGAAATCTGTGATGGCCCTGACCGAACAAATTCTGTTTGGGTGGACATTACTCAGACAGGAGATGACAAAAACTGCCCCAGCAAGATACTGCTGAGGCTCTTTTACAGCCTCCTCCCTCCATTCAGATTTGAATATAAAATACGAGGGATGCAAAATTACAGGAAAATAATAACTGCAAGTCTTTGTTTAAGGAAGACTTCAACTTCCCAGACCTAAAGCAGAAAATAAATGGCACCAGTGATGGAGGAGCTCCATCAAAGGCACAGGCATGGTACAAGGTGGTTTTCTTTAACAATAAATCAGCTAACAAGAGATGGTGTTGCTTGAGAATAAGCAATGATCCTTTGCTTTGACATTAGGCTAATAACAGATGGGAATGACATATAAAGGAAGTTGTAGTATAACAGAAATTACAAGTCTTTGGAGAAACAAAGTCTATTTCTTCATGCAAAAAACTATTGAGGAATACATACAATCTCCTCCCTAGCATACTGAAATAACTGGCACACGAATTTACAAGTAAAAGCAGCCAGTGTTTAATGAATTTCAATGAAAGCTTGCCTAGGACTTCAGCACAGCAAATACAATGTTCCTATTCTGAAATGTATTTTTAGAAAGTATACATATTCTAAAACGTATTTTAAAAATTCAGTATAATGCCAAGTCTTAGAACAAATTTTGAAAGAAAGAACAATTAATCGTAAAGAGGCAAACAGAATGTGAGAAAACGTACATGGTTACCAGAGCAGAGGATATCAGCTTGAGCTGGTGTATCTTGAGTAAATAATTGTCTCTCCAGAAAGAAATAATGCAGTGAACTCCATCTACTGAAGTTCAAACAGATCATTTGATACAGTGCTCTGCAGGAAATTATTACAGAAAGTGGAGGTGATAGGAATTAATATAAAAACAGTGTGAAGAAGGAGCAACAGGTTATAATAAAACAGGCATTTTATTATAAAGAATGGAGCAAATTACCCTACGGGTGTTCCTCAGGGCTCACTCTTTGGAGCCCTCCCATAGAATCTGCATTTCCATGAACTAGGAACATTATCAGGCCCAGCCCCAAAAATTGTGCATGTGATAAAACGCTGGAAGGTATTGCCAGTCCTGAGGAGGGTCAGATCACCACACTGGAATTAGATGACCTTCTTGCCTGCAGTGATAGAAATTTAATAATGTGAACTGCAAAGTCATGTTCTTGGGATCCATCAGCTGGAAGCAACAGAGAAGGAAAAGGATCCGAGTGTTCTGATAGACTGACAGTGTGCCAAATCTGCCAGTACAACACAGCTGTGGAAACAGATAATGTAGTGTTCAGATGGGTTAGGTGAGATTTTTAGCAGAGAAGGAAATATTGGCACTTTTAGACAAGGCACTGGTAAGATTTTGTGTGAAATATTTATACAGTTCCTGTCAACAGTGTTGAAAAAGATTAGCTTAAACTGGAATCGGTGCAGACTGGCTATTAGAGCAATTACAGAATTAGCAGTCTTAGGGAAAGATAAAAAGAACATGACTTCTGCAGTGTGACAGCGGAGGAACAATATGCAAGTCCTTTATAAATAGATCC
>VYZQ01052414.1:11573-33758 GCA_013400655.1 Mystacornis crossleyi | reverse complement strand
TTCTGTGATTCTATGATCTCCTGACTCCTAATTCAGTATGAAAGATCATTTAAGTCTATAACTTCTTGCTCAGCACATTCTAGAGAGGCATCCAGCCCTAGTTCAAATACTGAATAATGTAGTGTCGTTTGTTTAAGAAGAAAGTGGTGTTTTCCAGGATTTACAGCTGAGGAAACTGAGGCAAAAGGAGGCAAAGAGAAACTGATTCAAAAGTCAATGGCTGTTGAGTGCCAGAGCAAGGAACAGAGCTCAGACACTCCACACGTGCTTGTGCTGACCAGTGAGAGCCAGGTGGAAGAGGCACTGGCACTCTCACATGCTGCTGGCAATTTCCAAGCACTTTTAATCCCCCAGGAAGTGCCCAAAGTCCCTCAGCATCCCTGCTCACGCCGGGTCCGTCAGGGCCTCTCACGCCCCAGCACTTGCCGTGCCTCCTTGAAGAGCTGTTCAGTAATGCACAGGTCTGGTTTCCACAGGACCAGGCAGCAGCAGTGGAATCCTTGCAGCCCGTAAACAAACACCAACAATCAGCCTCAGACAACACCCCCACAGAAGTAATTTTACTTCTCCAGCTGTAAACATTAATACTTCCATTCCATTTACGGCAAGATATTTGTTGCCCGACACTAATTTTGTCCCCACACCTTGAATTGCAGAAAAAGTCCTGTATTAGAACCCATTAGGCCGAGATGTATTGCATACCTTCCTTTAGTGCTTTGACAGTAGAGCATTAGACTTACACAGACCCAGACAGGTAAACACAGTATTATTTTCTGTGAATGAAGGTGTGTGTTCCTTCCCCGTATCCATTGTCTATGTTTATGTGGGAATTAGTTCATGGATCACTCTTGACAGAGCTACAGCGCCCTCCCTTAAGGGCATTGCTGATATATTACCTTTGAAAGAGAATCACAATTTATTCATTCAAACACAGAGCTAAAGATAGATGCGCGCTGGAATATTTTGAAATATTGCATTATATATAAAATGAAATAGGGGGAAGCTAAATTACACAGCTATAATTACTTAGAGTTCAGGTGGCATCGTAAATAATCTATTCACAACTCGCTCAGTGTTTATTATGTCAGAGCAGAGCAATATAATTAACATGGTATAGATGTGAACCGTGGAAAGCAGATGCCTGATACACCCAGATCAAACCCACGAGGACACAAGCATAAAAACACACAAACACATCCTATGTCATTCATAAAAATTCATGTGAAAGTGATGAAAAACAAGGAAAAAAAGCAGCAGTTTGAGAATGCTGAGGCCCCAGCCCTGCCAACAGCACCAGCACCTCTTTGGAACAGTCATAGTTAAATTTATGGCCATGCTTCAGTGTTTGCATTGCAGGGGCAGAGGTGGTTTTGCATTGACTGCGTTCATGCTACCTATGAAAATCTTTCTGTGCTGCTCTAAAATTGGCTTCCTGGCTGTTAGAAATGAAATTGTTACAAGGAATAAGAAGCTGTCAAGCAAAACTTGGAATCTGAAAGTCATCATCCAATCCTTCCCCACAAATACACAAGTTCAGATGCCAGAACTGAACTGCTTGGAAATTATAAGAAAGGGGTTAGGCAAAAAACCAAGGAAAATATCAAGGAAATCAGAATACATTATAGAGGGGTGAAAAAGCCCTAACATGGAAAGTGCCAATATAGCAGTTAAATTTATAAGAAAATATCTGTTTTACCATGAAATCACAAGATTTGTACATTCAAAGTCTTGTTTCCAAAACCTCAGCTGACAGAGTAAAATTCATATTTACCTTAGCACTGTAGCAAAGTTTTAGAAACACATGAAGGTGCCTTTCATAGGTTCAAAAAAGGAGCAAGATAAGCAGGTGACAAACTTAAAGTCCACTAGAGAAACAGAAAGCTTGGAGGAATAGCTTTTCAAGAGGGTTAGTTTGGGGTTGCCATTTCCCTATGTATTATTTTTTTCCAATTTTGTTTCTGTATCAGGGAAGAAATACAGCAGGGGAACAAAAGTCCATCACTGCCCCCAAACTGGAGGTGAGAAAGTGCATCAGGAATCAGATTTTTGTCTTTACACCTTCTACTTTTCTGTAATCGACATTTGTGGACAGTTTATTTCCTGCTTCTCCACTGCAAAGAGACCCAGTAAATATATGAGCAGAGGAGTTTGAAGTTTGCTCTTTCACCCATCCAGTCTCTTTTCTCTGAAGGCAAGAGAGCTCTCCCCACCAGCCACCAGATTTCCACTACCATTTAAGAGCCCCTCTCCAGACTCAATCATACCATCCAAACAGGAACCAGAGCAAGCCCAGAGGACACATCCTTTGACCTTTGACTGTTGGATTTGGTGATATTAGAGGTCTTTTTCAACCTTAATGATTCCATGATTCTGTGATTTGAAGGGCTGCAGCCCAGCCTCCGAGAGCACCAACGTCAGCAGGATCTGAATACACGATTTCTACTGAAGAGGGAAAAGATGCCCAAATAAGTTGGGTTTAAAAATAAAAATCATTCCAATCAGCTGCACTGAAGTCACAATTTACTTCTTCCTACAGTTGAATTGGAGGTAGAAACAGCATCCTTAAAGAGTTTTGGCCCAGCACAGAGCTTGTTCTTGGCCCATTTCATCACCTTGCAGCGGGCTGGAAGTGATTCAGGAGGTTGGATGCAGAGCAGAGGCAAGGGCTGTGTCTTTTATTAAACAGCATCTGCCCTTCTACTGGATATATTACATTATGCCAAGTGCTGTGGATTTTTTTTTTAAGTAAAGAATATTTAGCGTCATAGAACAAGAAAAATGGTCCCGTAAATTATTTGTGGCATGTCCTCTGTGCTGTGGAGGAGCAAAGCTCACTCTCCCAACGTGCTGCACCAGAGTCCAGGAGCAGTGGTGACAGGAAAGAATTTATGGTCCCTGGGGAGAGATCTGCTTGGGTCCTGCAGAACGAGATAAAATATTTGAGGGTTGGGGCTTTTTTTCCTTCTTCTCTGTGGGGATAGCAGAGATGAAAGATGTAAATCCATTTCCCAGGGACCAAGACTCCACCAAAACACCTTCCCCTCCTGGAAGTTAGACTTGGACTTGCAAAGGGAAGTTTAACTACTTTTGTTTTCAAAGCACTTTTCTGTCCTCCTAAAAAATTTTGCAGCATGAACAGGAATTCTCCAAAGGCTTAACCAAACTCTGAAAAAGGCAAAGAAAGCAGCACACTGGGTTCCCTTCCCCTTGGGCCCTCATGATTTTTTTTTTTTTAATGGGATGTCTTCGTGGCACACTTTATGATTAATGTGATCTGTGAATACTTGCAGAGGCCCCTCCATCCAGGTATGACCATGTTTTAAAGGCCTCTCACTGGCTGCTCCCCTAGGGCCAAGCTGAGCTCAGGACTCAGTTAATGGTCACACCTTGGAGACAGGAGCCAGCCTGACCCAAAGGCCCCCACCAAAGGAACAGCAGCTTTTCCATAGTCTCAGTGGTGTTTTGGATCTGGCTTGTAACTCCTGTGTCACCACAATCTTCAGTGGGGGCCCTTCATTTGCAAAGCCTTTTCTCCCGTGTCAGCCAGAACGGCCCAGAACAGCTCACACAGGTAAATTATTTAAAATTTCTTCAAAATCTGCTACGGGTTATCCACCACCTTCAGCGCAAGCACGTGGAGCATTGCCTTCAGCAAGTCAGCAAGAGCCAAGAGTGGCAATCTCTGGCTGATGCAAGGTGCCAAAGGATCATTTGATCAAGAAGTGCCACAGTAATTTACACCGCTGAAAAAAACCACCCTAATTTTTAAGCACATCCCATGAGCAGATAGGCACCTTCAAAGTTCAGTTTTTCAGCCCGAACCACACTCAGCTTTAACACAGAAGAGGGCAATGACAGGGGTTGAATGGCAGCACCAATGCTGCTCACACCTCCCCACCTACGGGCCCTGTTTCCTTCAGGCTGCTGCAAATTGCACTCAGCACCGCCTTGGGAGCAAAAAACCCAAAGTCAATCCCATACACAGGCTGGAGGAAAACAATTTGTGCCTCCAGGTGAAAAATGTTAAAAGTTATGAGCAGGTTTGCTGCCCCCCAAAGCAAGCACCAGCAACCACAGAGCACCTCTGGTCTCGGCCTGATTCAATTCCAACAGCACTTTTTTTTTATTTTTGCCCCAAGACTCCCAAAAACATCCCTCTTTTAAGAGACTGATTTCTCAGGAAATCAGCACATCAGCAAACTGCATATCCCACTTTCTGGTAAGAAGATTTCAAAGGTGGCTGCAGTCCTCCCTTCTGCTGCAGGGAAGTGGAACCGATTACCCCACAGTTCTGAAGCACCAGTTTTGCCCCTGGATTCCCAGCCAGGCAGCGCCAACCCAGGGGACAGTCTCTGCTACCAGAGCACCAAGGCACCCTGGAGAGAGTGACAACAGCAGTGAGAGATTTCATCTTATTATATTCATTTAGAAAGATGTTTATGGCAGGCTGGCATGAATTTCAATTCAAACCTCCCTCTCTGTAGCATCTGCAGCTCTCAGAACCTGCAAGTGTAGGCAAACACGCTGTTCTTTAAAAACTGAAGAGGTAGGTCAAAATGAAAAAAAAAAAAAAAAAGAGCTACAGGAGTCCTGCGTTTTCTGAGTTCTTTCACGGTTCCACCGAGGTGTTCTGGTGTCTCAGCTCTGTTAAAAAGGGCTAACCATAAAAGCTGGTCTCTGTGCATGGCTGATGACACCTCTTGCAATGTTATGAAGTTAGAACCAGCTCCATTTCACAATGGGCTTGAATCCTCAAATCTGTGCAAATATTTAGGCTTTTACTCCTCAAGACCAGCGAGCTCTCGCACAGGAATTGCTGTGAGACTGAGACTGAAACAGTGAGGAGCAGAACCAGAAATGCTCCCCATCACACAGCAACCCAAAATCCTGATCCCAAAACTTGTCCAGGTTCTCCGGGGCCCCAGTCCTCCCACGGCACCCTCAGCAGTGGCCAGGTCCCCTCGTGGCAGCAGTTCAGAGCAAGGCTAATTGTATTTGAATCTACAGGGCACCAATTTTCCAGCGAAGGGGTTTTAATCTAACATGCAGATCTCTTGTCTACATTCACGTCACCCCGGAGACCCATAACATAGGTCATTTGTGCATACACAATCTCAGTAATAGGATGCACAATTTTAAAATGGGTAAATCTGTAGCGTAGAAAAAAATGTTATTACAGGAGGAAAAAGAAAAGATTAGCTCACAGGCTGAGATCATGTTTGCCAAGTTTCCACCCAGAGAATTATTCCAGTACCGAATTCTATGCTACCAAAATAACGGGTTTATACAGCAGGCATTGTGCCAGCTTTTTGGCTATAATTATAGTGTTTTCCTCTCTCAAGTTCTTTATTGATATCTGGAATTTTTTTTTTTTTAAAGGAGGAGGTGGAGAAGTGATTTTATACGTTCAACAAACTACAGCAACACTTGATGCAGTTAAAAAAACCAGGGAAGTTTTAACAACCTGCCATCCTCCAACTTCACAGGAAATGTCAGTGCCACTATCAGACTTTAGAGAAACCCCAGGGATCCATTACTGCAGTTTGAAGATGTCCCTGCACTTCCCTTTTAAGTAAACGCCGGAGCCGCTTGCTTCATTCGGCTGCTGCTGTGCTGCACAATATTCCTTTGAGGAGATGCTTTGCAGTGACAAAATAACTGCTGACAATGTGAATACCGACTTCATTTTAATTTTGTTTTACATTTTCTTTGGTATGTTTTGATCCTAAAAATCTTTAGAGTGCAATTTTTTTTTATGATAATAAAGCAACTATTTATACAGTACCACAGAGTCGTTGCTCCTCCCCCCCACCCCCCACTCCTTTCCCTTTTTCCTCCCCCATCCAAAGGGAGGGGGCTGTGAAGGAATGACACATCCTCAGCACAGGTTCAGTAAAGGAAAGAGGTGGAAGGGAAGAGAAGCACCCTAGAAAAAGCAGTGACACAAAATAGGGCAACACTTCTCTTTTTTTGCAAGTTATAAAAACAAACATTGAAGAACATGACGTCAACACAACTGTCAGGGAATCGAGCCCTTGCCACAGTCAGTCCTTGTACAAAATGCTGCTTCTCCATCCCAAAACAGGCAGCCAAGGGTAGTAAGACCCAGCTGAGGAATCTCTTTTTCAGGGATGCATTTGGCTGAAACCTTAAATTCCCCGAATCTAGGATATTAATAATATACTTCTGAAAACCACGGCTTTTCCATCATCTTTTATAATTCTGGGAAACTTCACAAGCTCTTAAATTAAAATTCCATCAGCCCTGAACCCAGGAACAATTAGCCCAGCTGAGATGATTCCTGATAGTCTCCTGTATATAATAACCAATATCCAATATACCTCAACATTGTGAGGATCTCTGTAAATGAAGTGACATCTCTTGCTGGACAAAGCCTGGAAATGTTATCCTTGGGTGATAGGAATCCTAAGGGGACAACTACTCTCCCTCGTTCCGAGGCTTACTTAATTGTTCCAGTTGCTGGAAATTTTAAACAATTTCCCCAGCCGCTCTGCCAAGTTGCGTTAAGCTCTTTGTCTGGCTGATATGCCAACCAAAGGCACAGGGAGATAAGGAGAGCTCTGGGAATTGCACAAGCCGACTTACACAGCCAGAGTTCCCCCGCCCCAGCTCCTGCCTTCAGCTTTGCCACTACTTCTACTACTTATTATTATTGTCACATCACTGGAACCAGCAGCTCTTTCACCTCCAGCGCCTTGGCTGCACTTGCAGAAGGACTCTAAAAACAGGACCTGGCATTTAGCACCTTCTTTTTGTTCATCTCTCTTCTATATTTGCCTTATTTTGCAGCTAAATGATACATATTATCCTATTTATTTCAGCATTCCAGCAGCAGAGTGGGCGTGTCTAAGCACAGATCCATTGACTGCGTTTGCACTTATTTTCCCAGGTCAGATTTTCAGAGGTGATAATGGTGGGAGGCCTCTGATTTTCCAAGAATGAGCTGAGCCATAACAGAGACAAATCCTCTGGATTTTTGAGCAGGTGGACAGAGTTCGGGCTCACTCTCCTATGGTGCTCAAACAGCACAACAGGTCGCAGTGAGGCCCAGCCCCACGTCACTGATAATATGTTATTTTATGGCATTTATTCATAAAAATTGTACCTTCTTGCAAAGCATGTCCTTAATGAGCAAAAAATCCCTCCATTACTATCTCAACCATCTTTGCTGTCATCTGCCTAGACAAAAATAAGTTAACAAAACCCCTTTTCTAAGATATCTCCTCTCAGGACCCAACTACGATGCAAAGGCCAGAGCATTTAGTAGAGGGCTGTATTCCGTAGCTCCCAGGAGCAAAGGTTGATCTATACTGGGTTTCAGAAAGGCTAAATCTTCTCTGAGAAGCAGTTATGAGAATCACTGGGGGTTCTGTACTTTTAAATGGACCTTTCCCATCAGATCCATGAGCAGGTCACTGACAGTATAGTGAGGGATTCTTGGAAGGGATTGATCACTGATATTTTCAACCCTAATTCTGGGCTTGTATGACTGTTTCATGACTTGCAAACTTGCTGGGAGCTTGGAGAAGACAGTGTGACCTCTCAGACCTTCCCCTCCACTCACCTACACAGTTGTTTGTCGGTCTGCATCCAAATGACAGAGAAGCTGCTCTTTGGGACAACACCTCCTTCCTCCAGTTTTGGCTAAATGAACTTGCTGAAGGCTTTAACTTCCAGGACAAAACAAACCTCATTAGACTTCCTGACGGATTGCCCTCACACACCACATGGCTTCAATTTCACCCCAAACCTTCATGTCAAAATTTATATTTGTTTCAACATTTATATTTGTTTCAACATCAGCAAGGTAGAAGCATCCAGTTTCCTTGTAGTTCTTAAAATATCACTTGTTTTTCCTAATCCATTTTAGCTCTGTATGAAGACAAACTTCAGGACAGACCTTTAAACTGGCATGAGCTTGGGCCACTGCAGCACTGACAATTTCTAAAGGTTTGAAGAGCCAGTATAATTCCAATATCGTGTTCTGTTTTGCAGTGTTATGTCCAGGTATTTTCTAGCTCTACACTATGACAGGGAAGTTTTTCTTTTTCATATCCCTTTTTCCCCATTATAACAATACCAGGATACAGAAATGTGCAAAAAGGAAGTTTCTTATCTCTGTAGTCCTTTTTTCTTCCTCCTCCAAGAAGAAAGCCAACAGGAGCCAGGAAGGACCAGAAGAAATTGCTCTGCAGTCTGCTAGTTCAAGCTTGTTACCAAGTTAAAAATCAGAACTGATGTCAACACTGGTGGAACCAGCCCACAAGTGTTTCTCCTCTGCCAAAGTGATTTTTTAGAACTCTATGATTTCCCATTGCTTTAAAATGTTTTCAAGCCTGAAAACTTCTTATAAAATATTTTGGGGCAACAAGTGAAACATTTGCGCTAAAAAAACTTGAACTCTAGCTTGAGAAACCCCTTAACACTTCTTGCAAAAGCTGTTTTCAGAAGTGGGAGGTTTTCCTCCCCAGAAAATATGGAGAACATCATGTACAGGTACTTGTTTCACTAAAAAGACATTTTCATTTTAAAAATTCCTAAAATATACTCCCTTCAGGAATCAGTTTTAAAAATACACCGATTTGTTTGTTTTGTTTTGTTTCAGGGTGACAGCAGCAGTGACTGAGCAGGGGTAGCAGTGCCTGCCCTCACAGCTACACACAGAGCTGGGCACGGTTTCCACTGCAGGTTCAGCAGGCAGGACCACGGTTATCCGTAACTCTCCACTCCAGCAGAGCCACGGCGCTGTATGGCTGCAAACCTGACCTGCAGTCCCCACTCCTGGACATCTGAAGCTCTAATTTGCGGCCTCCCATGGCAAAGAGCCTTACTGGTTTCACTGGGACCATCCAGCCCAGTGGCATTAGAACCCCCTGTGCCCCCTGCAAGGGTTTCCCTGCGAGTCAGTAACACTCATCTCCCAACCTTAAACCGATTTCATGGCAGAATGGAGGCAGCGACAGCCTCTGCCATTGGCCTTCACCACGGTGTCACAAGCTTTGCCACCTCAGCAGGATGGGTGTTTGCCAGCAGGAGCAGGCGGCTCGGGATGCAGCCTGTATTCCTTCCTTGAAAATAAAATGTATTAGTTTTAAATGCAAGTCGCAGCTTACAAATGCCAAGAAATTCCTCTTGCCACATGAATGTTTCCAGAATGCTGTGCTGAATTAAATGGATTCAGCTTGCTTTCAGATCCACACATACAAAGAGACAGCTTGATAGATAAATACATTTAGGGTGCAGACAGCTCTGGTCAGTGGACAATTAGGGATGGAAAGACGACGGTGCCCGGGTAGCTTCAGATCCAGAGCACAAATTATTCCTGCTAGAGAATTCTATTAGTAATATTTGCATCTTGCTAATAGAAATCCAATTACTCAGAATGACTCTGAGCACATTATCCATTTTTAGCAAAATTTGCCTTATTCTGCAAACAGATTTTTGCTTGATCGTCACTTTACTTTTGTTCCCGCGGTCCTCTGGGATGCAGCATCCTTCAAGGACATGTCAGAGGAGCATGCTATCCCGTCAGCCCCTTGCTTTGAGGCCTAGCAGCTGAATCACCCCCAGCCCTATTTTCTTTTCCAGTGTTAGATTAGCGAGAGGGCTTATGACCTGCCATCTGTCACTGCAGTCTGCTGACTGTGAGGCTCTGCTCTCGCCACAACATTGCTGAGGAGGTGGAAGGCTCCGGCGGGGGAGGAGGGCAGGGGAAAGAGCCTTTCCATCCTGCTGCCGCTCCTTGCTCCAAAGCCATCCCTCAAAGCCTAGCCCAGCGGAGCACGCACCGGGGAGGAGCAGCACCCACCACCGAGGGTTTTTGGTTTGGCTGAGGGCACGCTGGCCGTGCAGGGGCTCTGGTGACAAAGCGTGGTGGTACCTTGGAGGCAGGCGGCTCTGGACCTGCGGCTCCCGCATGCTGTTTGATCACACCTGCTGAAGCTTTCCCAGCCTTGCCAGGGAGAGCCAGGCAATGTGACCATGCATCTGGCTTCCTGGCAAGGAGAGGGCTGCCTCTGGCCCCGTGCCAGCACAGTCCATCTCCTCCTGAAAATAGTGCACTGTTTAAAAAAAAAAAAAAACACACCAAAAATGCGCACACCCTGCTGCGTGCACAGAGCCAGGGCACGGCTTTGTCACCCGCCAAGGATGGGTAACTCGTGGGTGCTGCCGCAGGACCAGCAGTGCAGAGGATCTGGGGAGAAAGCAATGCACCCTCTGCTGATTTTCCTGCCTGACTTAGAGGGTTCGGATTGCAAAGCTCCTGCCCTGAAGAAAGGAGATAACTTCTCATTGCAGCAAGGAGTCATAAGACAGCAACTCTCCTTGCAAGCCAAGGGAAGGAGTGTTCCCACCTCCTGTTGGTTTGCTTGAAAAAAAAATCTCTGCAGAACTTCTCCAGTATTTTCCACTGAGTCTCAGTAAAATTGTACCAAAGCTCACCAGCTCCATCCCTGCTACAGCAGATGGGACTTTTTCAGATCAACTTATTTCTGTCTTAAAAAAAAGACAATGTACAACTTGAGCAAACACCAAATCATTCCAGCTGAGGTATCAAATTTCTCTCCACAGCAATTCCTTCACCCTCCCGTTCCTGAAATGGTTTCTACTTCAATGTCTAGCCTAAATTCTGCTCTCAGTTTCTCTGCTGGGATGTGCTCAGGTCATTTCACTCCAGCAGCCACTATTATTGTAAAACCAGAAACATGTAAGGAAAACCCAGCAGTCTGAGGATCAGAGACCTGATTTGGGATTTTGTGTGTCAACAGCAAGGGTGAACCTGCCCATACACTGAGCTCTGGTGCTCAGGGAGGGGCAGCCCTCCAAACTGGCCTCCAAGTAGCTCCCCTGCCTTCTGACACCATTTGGGTCCGCCAGCACTGGGCTGCTCACATCCTCCAACGCCATATGAGAAGTCTCCAGAGATGTTTCTCTGGCTGAAAAAGAAGAAAGGACTCACAAACCAAAGGAAGGGAGCAAGTTAAAATATTTCCCCAGCCCAAAATTCCCTGGGATTGTTTCAGCAAAAGCTGATCCAGCTTTGAAGATCCAAGCAGCCTCAGCCAGACCTCTCATCACTGGAATAGGGCAGGACAGGGGTACTCTGCCACCTCGCCAAAGCATTTCTTTATAGAGAGACCCTTTTGTATCCACAGGTAAGCACGGAAATAAGCCTTGCACGCCGTGGTCAGATGCCACGTCCTGCCATCCCTTTCCAAGCAGTGATCCATCCAGCAGATGGTATTGTTGACAAGGAGCCTGTGAAACTGGCACTGCCAGTCCTGCCTTCCCCGCGGTGGTCCATGACCTCACCACAGGGCTGTTTGGGATGTTGCTATGGCACATGTGGGCAGTCTGATGTTCACCAGCAGATATTTCCAGAAATAAGATTATATCCCCTGCTGATTGATACTAGCAAGTACCACCAAGCCAGGGCAAGCCTCTCCCTGGACACCCCCATCCGTGCTGTCCCCCAGAGTATTTTACCTGGATGTAGCATGAAGATTTTGGCTGCATGGACACCCAGAAATCCCAGAGAAGTGGCCCCTGGACGCACAGAGATCTTCTCAGTGCATTTGGGTTTGCTGCAAGTGGTCAAGCTATTTTTGCAGCATATGTGCAGCAGGCCAAACACAGCTTGAAGAATCACTGGACATGTGTTACCCGGTGTATGTGCACATATTTCTGCACCAGAAGCCTCCATCAGGAGCATGACACCTTTTATCACAAGGCAGCAGGACCCAAACATCCAGCCCTGCTCTGGAGCCACGCACACAATTTGAGTGCAGACACAGCAACAGTGTGCACAGGCATAAAATTAACTGAGCTGCGTTATTCCCTCCAGCAACTCTGCATTCAGGGATGCTGCAAAAACACAATAGCAAAAGAGGACAAAGGACAAGGATGTGGGTGGTAGAATTTGGCATCAAAGCAGGAGCTGTTCAGCTTCAGTTTTCCTAAGACAATCTGGCCTCTTGCAGCCCAAGGAGCACACAACAGGTACCGTGCAGAGCTGGCACTGAAAAAAGCTGCTGTGGGAGATGCAGATTAGACCCATGCACAGGCTGTCGGACTCACCAGGGAATCTTGGACCTACATTTCTGGACCCAGCCCTCCTATTTCAAACAGCTACTGGAATTGCACTCAGGTGGGTGATCAGGCAGGGACACAGGCTGGCACACAGGTTTCCAGTGAGAACCCAAAGCTTTCTTGCCTGCCCAACACAAGGTTGAAGCAAACCCAAGGGGTTGCATCCCCCAGCACAGAAATGAGCTGGGGAGACTTCCTGGGGTGTAAGTCTGGAGGAGCAGAGACCACTGAGCCACTCTCCCTCTCCTTGAGGGCCCATTACAGCCCATTAAGCAATCCTGGCTTCTCTTTGCACCAAAACCACGGGGGAAATCTGTGCCCCGGGTCTGCTCGTGGACATTTTGCAGCATGAACTGGGCACGTCAAATCCTTGTGCATTGGACGTGCAGAGAAGCCAAAAAGTCATTTGGAAATAAGGAAATGTATAAGTTACTCTAGCTGGAGGGCTCTAGTAATTTATGCACTGAGAATTTATACAGGTCATGTACCTATTTACACTGCTGTGCTCTAAAAAAATGCACAGTTACCTTAGCAACTTTAACATTGCAAGAGAGTACAGAGCTTTCTTAAAGAGACATTGTCAAGAGTGGTCAGCCTGACCAGCCATTCCCTCACTTCCCTGTGTCTGCTGGATCCACATCCACGTGTGCTTTTCCCCTCAAAAACACACATTGTTATTTTAACAATGAAAAAACCACCTCAGAACTCATCAACATCACCTAATAGTAAACAAAAACAAGCCTACCATGTGCAAGAATGAGGAAATATCATCAAAAAATAGACAGAATTTACTCATTTCATCATCCTGACATGTTCTGAAAGCTTAAAATGATTTTTCAATTTGTGGAAATTGCCTAGACTCTATAAAAACATAAAGCATGCTAGTTACACCTTGGGGCTTTCAGATTTTAAAAAAACATTGTAGAAGAAATCTAATAAGCTGACTAGGCAATAAGCACCCAACCTCTCTAATTTGTTTTAGTCGATTCTCCTCTCTCACCACGATTTTTCACTAGATTTGTTCATACAGTGTTTTTCCCAAAGCCAAATTAAAAGAGAATTTCTTCAAAATGTTCCCTAGTACCCAAAATGCAAAAGTAGCTGCTCAAAAGATAAACATTTTCTCTGCTCATCACAAGAGGTCTGGTACAGCGAGGTCCTACCAAGCCTGTTGCCAGTCTTTTGTCAGCCCTGTGAAAAGTTTTACAAACTAAGAAAAAACGTCTGATAAATCCCCCAAGCTGACAGCTGTGGAGAAGGACAGTGAAGTGGAAATTCAGGCTGTGGAGGAGAGCACGGCCACCCTGCTCAGGGAATCGGGCAGCCCTTCCCTTTCTGACTGGAGTGCCCAAAGCAAGCACTGGTTGATCCCCAGCACAGTTCTCAGTGCGGCTTCCAAAACACAAACTTGCCACCCCAGATGATTCAGGGTGCACTTCACCAGCTGCCAAAAATCCTCCCTCATTTTCTGCAGCTGTTAAGAGCAGAGTAAAGCAATGGCAGGACACACTGTCAGGGAGGGACTGTGCTACAGAAAACAACAATGAATTTTCTACAAAACCCTTAGAGCCACAATCAGAAATGGCCCAGAAATGTTGCACTGTGACACTGCTGGAATTTTGGCCCTTCTCTTCCTTCCTACCCACATCTACAAGCTGTTGGAAAACACGAAACACACAATAAAATATCTCCTTTCCCCCCATACCTACATAACAACCATCCATCTTTCAGTATTAAAAAAAAGAAGGTTTATCTCCCAAACAACTCTGGTTTTGCAAACCTTAGAGAGCACACAATAGATTTAAACAACAGCTTTTTTTACCCAACAGCTATAAACATGATATATTCCCTGCAGCATCCTGTGAATAGTGGAGGTGCCTCTTTTTTTGCACACAAAGGTTGTGCATGTTGAGCTGGGGCAGAGAGAGCAAGAGGAAAGCTATAAACCTCCTGTTTTCTGGCAACCACTTATTCCTACATGATCAAAAAAAGAGTCAAACTGTGGCTCCTTGCAATCACAGGTACAGGAAAAAAAAAAACATGCAAAGAAGCAAGACGTTGACTCTCCCTGATGTAAAGTGTATGTCCCCAATCAAATTCTACAGCTCTGGGCCCACATGGCTGGATTTTAAACCAGCTGGGCCAGAGAATTAGGGGAAATATCTACCACAAAACTCAGGGGGTTTGCATTTCCTACTGTCCCTTTCCCTGGTAAGGCATAGAGCACCTTCAAGGCTCCATTTCAGGAAAAGACGTGGGAGTGGATCTCAGAAATCACCCTCCTAAGCAGCACAAGTAGATTCCCTCCAAAGCAGTACAGCTGGGCTGGGAATTCATTCCTCTTTCCTTTTGCCCTTCTGGCTGTACACAACCAAACCTCAGGGATTTTCTTCCAGTATTGCACCCAGCTATCCCATCCCCACCGGGCTGCTGAGGGGGTTCAGAGCAGGCTGGGCAGCAGCACCTGGAGTTCTTGGAGCCTGCTCTGCCTCTGCAGCAGGGCCCTGAGTGATCGCCCCACGAGCACCCTTCCTTCACATCACCCCCCCGTGGAAACCAGCAGAGGATAATGCAACTTTAAGCCATATCAGCTGTTGCAAGGGAACCTTTCCTCTAAATCCAACTTCCAGACCTGCACCGAGGAGCAAAATCCCCGGGTTTCTGAGCCTCCCACACAAACAGCACAGCCGCTGTCCAAAGCAGCATCCCACCCGCCTTACAGCCGCCCTTCTCCCACCGCCCTGCAGCAGGAGGAGTCTGGGAGCAGACAGGAGGATGGGGAGAGGAGTGGCTCTGCACAAGTCCCCCCTCTCCCCATCCTCCACGCCGTGTCCTTCCCTGTTTTCCACGGAGGGAGCGCCTCTCCTGCCGTGCCCAGGTCCCACGGGCAGTGTGACACTGTGCCAAGGCACTGTCAGGTCTGTGCTGCGTCACAACCAGCCCCTCCACATTAATTCAACTTGGTGGAATAAAACAAAACAAACAAAAAAAAAAGGTAGAGGGAAGGCAGGACAAGGCACAGCAGATGGCTGAGGACAGATACTGCGTCCCATTCTTTCTTGGTCTGCAAGGAAACAGCTTCACTCTCTGCTGTTTATCATACTGCTCCTAGCTTTTTTCTTTCCACACAAAAAAACGCAGAAACTGGTGTCCAAATACCCGAGGTCTCCATGTTTTTGTTGCCTCCACTTAAATTTTGCGGCTTTCTCTCCCCGTTGCAGCTCTTGAGGCCACATGGCACAATGAGGGTGCGATTGCTATGAGATAATCACACCCTTGGGGTGTTATTAAGCACAAGGCTATGCCTCATGCCTCTCACTCTCCAGGGATGTGATTATATCATGATAACCAAACTCCCCAGAGACACCTTATTGCAATTATGACATTTCTTTCAGGTTTATGTATGAATACATTATTCAAGGAAATTACTTTGATCACCAGAAACTTCCACTTAGTGTTCAAATACTTAAACTGGATGGTTTACCAAGATGAAGTTCCTTCCTTACAGTGTTTGACAGGGAGAGAAACGGGGCTTTTAATCTGAGCAGAGCAGCACCAGGGCCTAATCACCAACATGCAGATGCACTCGCTCTTATTTAGGATGGCAGTTTTTCAAATATCCCAACTAATCCAAATATTCAATCCATATTTTGGCAATTTCAACCCTTGGAGAACTCATGCCACAAGTAATTTCTCTAAAGAAATGTTTAAGATAAAAGGAATTAAAGATGGAGCTGTTACTTTCTGGCTTCTTAAGCACTCAGACCGGCTGGTTCAAGGATCAGAAAGAAGAAAGAGCTCCTCTTACTGACTTTGGAAACTTGGCTGGGCCACTGAACTGGAGTAGCCTCACCTGTGTAAGGCACTCAACATCCCACCGAGTGTTTCTAATGACCTCTGGTGACTCTTTGCAAGGACTGACCCAAATGCTCCAGCAAAACTCGTTAGTTTAATGTTCCCACCTGCCTCCCTTGATTATGGACGTCTCTGCAGCAGCAGGAGCTGTTTGTACAGCTGGTTTTCTGCTTCCACTGTGGTGCAAGAACAATCAGATCTACAATGCTGAAGGGTTAAATAGTTGAGGGGCCAGAACTGGCTCTACAGATTAGTGGTGGGGCAAAATCAAGGTCACACAGCAGATAGGTCACAGGAAAGGCCAGCACTGTGCCACAGATGGATAGTGTTAGCTGATAAAAGGTGCTGCCAGAAGGTCTCCAAAGCCCATCAGATCCTTCAGGGACCAACTGAATTAAAAGAGAGAAGCAGAAATAACACCTGCACCCCAATAGCCATGAATATTCCCCAGGGACATGTGGACTTAGCAGGAGGGTACTGTGGGTCTGCTCCTGTGTTTGTTTTAGTGACCTTGGCCGAGTGTTTATGAAATACATATTGGTTATCGATTGCTGTCCCCATCCCTCACCATAGAGAACCCACAGTTAATGGCATCGGTCTGGTGTCAGAGAAACACAGAAAACATGCACAGAAGAGGACACAGCCTTAGTGCTTCGTGGCAGGATCAGAAAACACACATCCAAACTCAGTGGCATCATCCGTAGGCTTTTTTTCCATGGTTTCCGTACAGCTGGGCTGTGTTCCACAGCAACACTCCTTGCTCCAAACAGCCCTGCTATCACAGCTTCTTTGACAGCCAGCAATTCCAAATGTCTGTGCCACCTTCTACTGAAACAAACACCAGTCCGAGGGGTACAAACAATATGTACCTAATTTTTTATGCTTTCCTTCAAATGAAAAAATAAAAGGGTTGTGCCAGAAAAAAAAAATAAGCTCTTATTAACCAAATTCTGGCAGTTTGGTTAAATAGTTTGTTTTTTTAAAGGCCTGAATGAGATGGGAATTTTAACAAGAGCTTGGTGTGCACAGCACAGCTGAATAAGCTACAGGAACATTCCCACTCTGGGTGCTCAGTTAATATCTTAATGATGTTATTCCTCCACTTGTGACCAAGAGCCAAAGAAGAAATCTCATTATTGTTCCAAATTTCCTATGCCAAGCCCGTCTTTCCTATGCAAAGTATTAGTCCCTGATCACCTGTCTCTGCTAAACATAATTGCATCCTGTCATGAGCTTTGATCTCTAAAATAGAGATCATCTCTAAAATTGCCAGTGCTCGGGGGCCTCTGCCTTGCTGACACGTGCTGCAGCAGAGCTCCCTCACAGAATGGTTTGAAACAGCAGGAATTTGGCTGTGGTGGGCTGTGAGGTGGTGCAGCCTTCTACGGGGGACTTTAGAGAACAGCTTAGCCGTGAAGCTCCTGACACCCTTGTCCATGGTAGGATTGAACTCCGTGGAGGTGCCTGTGCTGATGTTTCTTCAGCCTCAGGTGGCTGCCAGGAAAAGGTTTCTGCAGGTACCAGAGGTCACAGACCACGCTCTGGTGCTCTTAGGGCTTTGGAAAGCCTTGTCTTGCTGGGCAATAGTGCTGGCATGCACCCACCTGCAAACGGGGAATACAAATTCCTCCAGTCTGCACAAGACCTTCTGAGAGCTGCTGCAATTCTCCTGTGCCTTCCTCAGCCTTCCCACCACCTTTGGAGCCCATCACGCTCACACCTCTTCCTCTGAATTTGAGAAGCAAAGTGAGAGCGTCAGAAAATCTGTTACACAGGTGATGCTTCACTTACAACAGCCATGAGAACGTCTCTGCCACAGGAGCCAAATATATATATAAAGTGCTAAAGATAATGACAGTGTGTGCATTACCAGCCTCTCATCGCTGTATAGTTATTGGTGATAAATATGAATCCATGGTGAACTTCGTATATCTCACATCCTTTTCTGACTATCAGTAAAGGTGACTCCAGGCAGGGGCAGCTTATCTCCAGCAGTGTACCAAGTTAATTGAAATGAGCTTAAAACCAGCTCAAATGATCAAATTCCCACACACACGACTTTGTTTCTATCTCTTCAGCAATGTGACAGGCGACCTGCAGAATTACAATGGGATGGAAAGTGCCAAGAGAGATGGTCAGACACATTAGAGGGGGGAAAGAGTGAGGAATTTGGTTAAGAAGTGCATTTTATTGCTAAACAATCCCTGCTGTTTGAAAGCTCTGGATGATGCTAAACAAAAATACTAAAGCAGAAGAGATTCATTACTAACATCGCTATGAGCTGGTATTTACAACATTTGCACTGCTGCTCACCCAGCCTTCCTCAAACAGTGTTTTTCTTTACACTATGAATTTGAGCAGAAACCAAACATTTATGTGTTATCAGGAAAATTGCCTCTTGCTTATCCTGTTATCACAGCACGTGGGGAGTGATGCTGGGAGGCTGGAGCAGCCGGGCCCACAAAATAATTGACAAAGGGCATCCTTGGGGTTTCTGTGCACCAGGACTTGCTGATGGAAGCAAATGCGAATTATGGTAGAGCTCAGCCCAGCACAACTCTCTATACCAATTTTAGTACTAATTCAGCCACCAATTCTTCCCCTTTATTTGGCCCAAACCACCTTTTTTTTACACCAATACCTTTATTCATGTCCCCCACTAACCCAGATGTGGTAGTCCAAGCTTAAACTGGGTAAACTGAGGCTGAAGAAGATTATGTGTGGAAACAGCCCTTTCTGTGATAAAAGAGAGTGGGACACCCTGGTTTGTTTGGCCTCAAAAACCTAAAAAAAATGGTGATGCCCCTGGCTCTCTCCCCTGGTTTGGAAACCAAACACACACCTTGGAAAGCTGCTTAGAGCTCCCCTCAATGCACCCACTGCCCAGGAGGAAGAGCCTCCTGTGTTCATCATGAATGCAAATAACAAATGCAATTTGTATACGACAAATGCTCCTTTGGAAAATCAGCAAGAGCAATAATTGTATTTCTAAAAATCACTCATGAATCAGATCCTCTGTTTGCGATGATTGTACTGCTCAAGAGGAGGTCTTAGATCACTGTATTTCTCCAAGCTAAACCACTCTCCTCATGGTAACAAATAAATGCACTTGTTCTGGTGTACTTGGTTCTCATAAGGACAATTACGCAAGGACAGCATCAGTGCTGCCAGAAAATGAAATCAAGGGAGGAGGCAGTGGTTGCCAAAGCCGAGCCTGTACTTTATGAAATCCGATTCTCTCTCAAAGACACAACTCCAGCCCGGCAATATTTGCAGAGGTGACACAGCTCACAACTTATTCCTGTGCTGTAAAATTCACTGAGGGCAGAAGACAAAAAAAACCTGCAAAAAACGACGACAAAAAAAAACCCACCTCAAACACACCACCATTTAAGGAGAGGACTTTAAAATAAATGCACAATGAAAGGTTATGCTGTCATTAAAGGAGTAGCCAACACTTTCCAGCATGAGTTAACACGGTGCTGCACAGACACTTTGCATTTGCAGCTAATCTGCCAATGATTAAATGAGCTGTTATTGAGCATTTGCCCTGTTGAACTAGGTTTTTCTTATCCTTATTAATCATTCATTTTGCACCACAGTAGCCTCCAGTCTTTAAGCAAAACATCTTTTTTTTTTTTCACTAAGGCAAATTTAACTTTTTTTTTCCTTTTCTTTCCTCTGGTGATGCCCTTTCTGATCCCAAGAGCAGATAACTGAGCAAAAGCATGGACAAAACCTGGGAGAGCTCTAAAGAGCGTGGGGAAGCAAATTCTTTTTCCACTCAAACTTCAGGAGTTGAAAGTAGAGGACATGGCTGGAGCCACTAAGCTGTGGTGTAAACACGGCCATTTAAGAGGATTTGCATACCATTTATTAACCTTCCAGAGGAACTACGCAGACCCCAGTCAGGGAAAACAACTGTGTACACATGTTCCTTCCATTCTTGTTATTGAAATTTAGCTTCTGCCAGCCACCTCCCAGTGTTTTCCACAGGCAGATAAATACTGGGAGTGGGAAGGGGGTGGATGGATCCAGCCTCTTCCCTGTCCCTTTTGGGTTTCTTGAGAGCTGAAATTAATTTTTAGCTACATTTTAAGAAGAAAGGTGTGAGCAGGCACCTGCTGTGCTTCAGGTATTTGTTAATGTCCAGAAAGGAAGGTGGTGCCACGATCCAGGCAGTCCTGTCAGGAAGGGCTGTGGACGCTGGGTGGATGTGGGTGCTGGGTGCTGCTGTGGACCATCTGCAGTGCCGGGGGCTGTGGCAGAGCCCGCAGCACCTCACACGTCCTCAGGTTCCTCCACGAGGTCCCAGTCTCACCTTCATCCTAATTTAGGATTTCTCCCTATGCCACCACAGTTTGTCTCAGGATCAAATGGGGACACCAAGGCCTCCTCCCCTCCCTTGGGTACTCCCAGATCCCTCCTGGCCCTAGAAGCACCATCCCTTGCTTTCTTTTTGCTGTATTTACTGCATAAATTTCAATGTGCTTAATAAAAATTCTCAGTAGTGAACTTCACAACCTTTTGGAAAAAAAATTTTCTTTATACGGGCATATTACTGAGATTTTTGGGGGGGAAATACAGAGGAAACAAAAGCAAAAAGCTGTACCCACACAGGTTAAGAGCAGACAGCAGACGCACAGACACAAATGGGGAGATGCTGGATGGAGAAATTCCAAAGGCACCAACTGAAGAAGCTCCCACAGAGCTCGTGTTGCATCTCCACAAAACCTCCCAGCCTGCTTTCTTTGGGGACGGCTGTGCTTCACGGAGAGCAACCAAATGGGAGGGGGTACAAAATACCCTGGGACTTAGGAGATGCAGACCCTCTCCCCATCCTACCACATATTTTCAGAGCTCCAGAGTCCCTCCAGTTTTGTCTGCACCACCTGGAGCAATGGCCAGAGCCCTGATCCTACAGCTGCACTGTCTGGGAACCACTGGTGGCTTTTACCATGACAGTAATTTGGTGCCCCTGTGCCTTAGCAGGAGTCCTGGTGTGCTGGGACTGCATGAAGACAGATGAATTTCTACAAGTTTCCCCGGAAAGCCCAGATTTCTGTCCCTGAGAGTTCTCTGCACCATTCCAAAGAGTGAAGGCGTGAGCTGAGTTTGGAGCTGGGGGTGAATGGGGGTGAAGATCAAACATCACCATAAAGGTGTCAAAGGCACCAGGGAGCCCTCCAGCCCCTGCTCCTTCCCCACCACACACACAAACACTCCCCTGCTTCAAAGCTTAACACATGATGTTATTTGCTTTAAATAAATAAATAGATAAATAAATAAAAACAGAAAAAAACTTGTTATAAGGGTTTTTTCTTCTGGAATTTCTTCCATTTTTTCACTTTAAACACGTTTCATTCACTTGACTCTTTGGTTTAGAAGCCGGGTTTACTAATACATTTTTTTGCTTTTGGAAAACAGCGTGTTGCAAAGTTTGGTTTGCAAGAACTGTGTAGGAAATGCTTTAAAATAAAGCTCTGTAATTGATTTTTCATTGATATTTGGTTAAACTACAGGACCTATGCCATCATTATAGGGTTTTATAAAACCGTATTGTTATGTGCTTGTTACTCAGTTTATAATTTATTTTAAGAATAACTTCTTTAAACTCTTAATGTAATAAAATGCACCTTCATAATAGCTACACTACCACTAAAAATCCAACAACACCTTCCAAAACCCAAGGTGATCACACAATTGAGGAAGAAATCCTGACATCCAATATGTTAAAGATATTTTTTGAAAGTGTAATTAATGTAAGACAGAAAGCAAAAAAGAAAGTTCTGAAATCCCTCCCAGCAATCACATACTTCACAGTGTACTACAAATGCAGTTCCAAGAGCTATTTTTAGCCTGGCACACACGGGTATATTGTTACCCAGCCTGCTGCTAGAAGTAATTTTAAATATCTTTCTGATCAAAGAAGGTGCTATATTCAAGAGCAGGCACAGAAGTCATCCTTATCTTGCATCCTCCATGAGAACATTTGACCTTCCTGATTTGGGTTCATTCGACAAGAATTTGCTGGCTGCTGGAAGATCTGCATCTCATGTAGAATGATTATAATAGAAGTTGGTATCACAAACCCTACACAGAGCAGCTTTCTCTTCACCTACCAAAAGGTGACATTTTCCAAGCTGTTACCTAGAGAGCAAAGGACAAATGGAAAAGATCAGTCACATAAAAGCAGCATTATCATAACATCCCATGGCA
>VYZQ01052414.1:0-11196 GCA_013400655.1 Mystacornis crossleyi | reverse complement strand
TTTATTTATTTCTTTTATCGGGGGGGGGGGGTGGAGAAAAGAAAAAGAAAAAATCGATTCTTCTATGATTTACGGTGGGGTTAAGGCAAACGTGAAGCCCATGTTAAGGCTGTTCATCTCATGATAAGGCAGCAAAAAGGTCAACAAATTACTCTCTCCCTAATGGTTCATTTGAACCAATGAAAACAGGATATTTTATCCTCCCGGGTCAGGCCTGCTTAGAAATCCTACGTCCCCTTCCCTCCTTCCCTCCTCAGCCTCCCCCCATACCCCCTCCCTCCCTCCCACTCCCAGTCCCTTTCTTTTAACTCTCTATCTCTGATCCTCCAAGGTGACCTTTTCTCCCACTCCTAATACCAAATTTTCTGGCTGAGTGACTCTGAGCGCTGCTGCCGCCCTGGCCGGGGGTCCCTGGGCTGCAGGGACCGGGCGTGGAGCTGCAGCCCAGCCTCGGGACGGGCTGTACCACGCCGATGCTGCTGTGCCGAGCGGGAAAACGATCCAGAGCCGGGGAGATGGAGGGGGAGAGACCTGCGGTGCCCGCCCTGCTTGGGAGAGGTTTATTTGGCCATCGGAGCCTCATCAGTTGTAACCTCGCAGGGGATGATCCAGGGTTCTCCTGCTTTAGCCAGAGCTGGAGCAGCGAGCGCTAACTGCTGCCTATTAGGAATAGCTATCACATCTAATTGTTATCCTTGCTACTGATTGAGGGGGGAAGTGGAGGGATGGGAAGTTCAGCCGGGTGACATGATGCAGTTTTAATGAGTCTCTCTTTTTCTTTCCCTTTTCTTCGTCCATTCCCACCCCCCCCACCCCACCCNAATAATGGAGAGATTAAGCTCCACATTGGGATCTGGTTTGTATTTGTTTCTTGCCTTGCTTCCCCGTCCCTGCAGCCGTGTGTGTGTCTGAGCCGTGCATCCCAGGGCTGCCCTGCACATCCCAGCTCGTATTTTCCACATTTCATCAGAAATAGATTTAAAAAGTTAACTCTCCCAGTGTAGTTGTTTTGCTTTGTATGCCTCGACGCGCACACTGGGCATCAATTGTGTCTGTACGAGGGAAGGTTTTAATTACAGAATCATGTTTGTGGTGCATGACCAGTTTATCCCCAATATAGGTCACTAATTTGGATTCTCTTTTGGCTGGAGGATCCCGTAGTGCTGCTCGCTGTGATGTCTGGCAGCTCATACCCAACCCCAGAGCTCTTGCTCTTTCTCTCTGCGTTGTTTGAGATACAAATTCGAGAGAATCTGTTTTCACAATCTAAGAAATGTGTGTGTTTGGTTGGTTGTTGTTCCAGGATTTTTTTTTTCCCTTGAAGAATTAAAAATGTAACATATTTGAAATGTATTTAGAGACAGGGCTCACATACAATCACGCACTCAGAGGAGGGATGCCAGTGCGTATGGAGTATGATAGCTCAAAACACAGAGAGAGCATGTAATGCAATTTTGTTGTAGCATATCATTGAATTTTGTTAATATAATAACCTGAAATAAAGTATTAAGACAGATTGACATGCCTGGGTAGCACAGCTGAGGATTCAGATATTTAAATCTAACATGTTCTAGCTTGTTCCTGCTGAAATCGATGGAAGTTCTCCTTCACAGCTGATTGCAGTGGGGAAAAATGGACCCAGTTTATGCAGAATAATGACAGGAAGGGGAATGGGTAAGTTCAGCTGAGTTTTCAAATGTTGATTTCTCAGCTCAAATCAGCTCTAATTTCCGTTTGGCTTTTCTTGGGGTTTGGGGGTGGGTTTGGGGGTTTTTTGTTTGTTGGAGGAGAAAAAAGGAAGCTATTTCCTTTGACATCCATAAATAAAATATAAATCATCCCAATGCAAGGAAAGAGCGAGGGGAGAGAGTGAAAAGGCTGCTTTATCTGCATCTTCCTTTCATGCCTTTCACTTCCTTTGCCACTCTTCTATTTGCCACTTTACCTACCCAAAGAATGAGACCATATCCTGCTGGAACCTGAGGGTTCTCTAAGTCTGCTCACAATGGACACAAAAACTTCAAACCACATTTTTGAGCTCTAAATCCGAAAACATAAATACTGCAAAAAACATCACAGCCTCACACTCAATTTATGGGTGGTCACATTCTCATTCCAGTCACCTATCTCTGTTCCAAGACCATCCTGAGCAGGTAGCTGCTCTTTTAGCTGCCTGATAACATAATTTTAATTTTTTTCCAGGACCCTGTAGCTTAACATCAGCAATTTTTGTCTGGGCATTCATCCTCCAAACTGACTTCAAAAGATTTTAATAACAAGGCACTGCTTCATATTTCCATCGAGACAAGAGGGATGCCCCAGTTAATCACAGGAGAAGGAGGCTCCAACCCAGATCCCAAAAAGCTGAAATCTTTAAAAAAACACTAAATCTATTTCAAATTATTTCTACAGAGGGTATTCTAAAATCACTCCTCCCCAGGACCATCTCCTCTGATTGACTTTAAACATCATGGAAGTTCTGGGAAATAGAAAACTTCTGTAATAAGACTCACACAAACACCTTTAAAGCTCATTTAAAGCAAATGCAAATTTCCATGCTAAAAACTTGTCACTTCAAAATGCTTTCTCAGATTAAAAGCCGAGTTTTCAAAAATAAAGCTGTAGAAGCTACAAAAGCAGACTGGAGAATTTTGCTAGAAATAAGGAGGAAACACCTCTTTTCCTTCAAACAAAACTAAATCAAATGGATTAATGAATGTCTAGGAAAATCGACAGGAAGGGTCTTGACATTTCCAATAGGAGCTTTGAAGGGAAAGAAAATGGCAATTCCCAGACCTCCCAAAGCAACCCAAAGAAATCCTTTCTGTGGTAGAAGTCTGGAAAGAGGAAAAATGCATATCCCAAAATACTGCAACACCGCTCAGGGAAAGGGCAAGAGAAAACCCTTCCACTGTTTTCAGTCTCCTGACGGAAAACTCAACCTAAATGATTTCAGGTTTTATCTACAAGGTTCCTCTGCTTTATTTCGTTCACGTGGGGGGTTGGTTTGGTTTTGTGTTGTTTTTTGCTTCAATTGCGCTTGACAAAAATCACAAACCTTTTCAGCTGCTGAATCCCTCCTGCACTGCTCGCAGCATTCCCGGGAAGGTTCATCTTTTGTGGGAAACAAAGAGTTGGGGGAGGCAGACGGGAGCAGCAGCCCAGCCCTGCTGCCCCATCCCGCATGCCGGGAAGGCACAAGCCCCTTGCAGGGTACGACCTTGCTCAGGACGTTCCCTTTGCACCTTCCCGGGACAGGAAAATGCCATTCCGTGCCCCGGCCGGCTCCTTCGGGCTCGCTTTTACATTCAAATCAGCCTCCCAGGGCACGGGGCTGGGCGCTCACCCCAAGCCACGAGCCAGAGTGTAACTGTGTGTTCCTCAGCTGGAGGAAAACACCGGGAATACAAATTGGAGCCCGGATCGTTTCCTGGCGTTATTTCACTGTAAATTTCAATGGCCTTGGCATTGTGAAGCTCTCTCATTTATTTTAAAAGCAGGAAAGATTTATTCTACCCAGAAGTCGTTCAGAGTGGGATGGAGAACCACCAGGACTTGGGTTTTGCTGTTTTCCTAACAACAGCTGAAGTCAGGGCTGCCTCTGGGCTGAACTGCAGAGGGGTTGGGGGTACTTCTTTTTCTCTCCCAAAATACCCTCACATTTCTCCTGTATTTCCTACACATCATCTTCTGACATAACTCCTGGTACTTTGATGTGACATATACCCCTTTAAAATCCACCTGGGTTTTAAGTAGCAGCTTTCAGAGACATCCCTGTGTTTCTTGTACATGCCAAACATAAAAGTCCCTTCGTAGGAATTCAGGTTATTTTGGCAAATGTGGGGTCAATCTCCTGGTCACAAAAAAAGTGCTGCTGTTGAGGACCGTTCTGAGACACAAATAAATGCTTAGCATTAACCTCCTTCCTTTCAGAGATGGAAGAACAGGCTGGGGAAGGAAAAATGACCCAAAGACAAAGAACAGACCTGCAGGGAAGCTGAGCTTACTGCTCATGCTCCTGGCTGGCAGCCCCATGCCTGTACCACTACTCAAGCTCTACATCTTTGCAGGGTATGCAACTGGCATATGGAATTTTCAAAGGCAGTTTTGTAAAGATGGGCTTCTATTTCTGTGCATGCCATAGCTTTTAATCCTGAGGCAGAAACAACCAATGCCTGAGTTTTGCATGCATGCATATGCATTACCTGGAAAAGGCAGGCGAATGTCAGTTTTGGGTTTCTACCAAAATCTTCCCTTAGCTGAGTTTTTCTCAGAAACCAGAGAACAGACAGAAGCAGAGCCCTTAAAATATGTTTTCGGGATTTAAAATGCAAACTGCAGCCTTCCTGCCTTCCCCACTTGTACCTGGGGTGACATTCAGCGCTCTGGGGACTCACAGATCGTCCCCCGGATCCAGCACAAAGTGCCAAGGTGGACATCGTGCCACGGAGGTGAATGCTGAATTTGGGTACGAGCTCTCTGTTGGATAAAAAACATGTGCAGAGGGAGGTTGGAGAGGAATAAAGCAGGGATGAGAGATATTCCTGACTGACCTGCTGTTATTTGAATACACAGACTCAGACTTAGGCTGTGCAGAGAGGCCAGTGCTGGATATTAACACAGAGGAGATTTCAAGCTCTGCCTTCAGGGTTGCAGCTGGACTCTCTTTTGCCATATATTCAGATCTCCTTTGTGTACACCCCATTAGCTGCGGCCGTTCCCAGGCTGCCAGGGGTAGGAATAGAGCCACGCACGAGCTGGATCAGGAGTGCAGCATCTCTGGGTTTTCATGGATGCTCAGCAGCCAGCCAGGGATGCCCATTGCTGGACTCGGTTGTACATGGCTGAGAAATTCCAGTGCCACAACCATCTGAATCCCTCGTTTACTGCCCACTCCAACAGGAACTGGCCCTAAAATCTGGGAGAGCTGTAAACAGACCTTCTTCTATGAACTAAGATGGATCTTTCTTCATATCTGTTCTTTCAGATGTTTATAGCCCTAACTGGCTTTTCATTAACTCAAGAGCTCCGCTATTAATTTTAATATTCACAGCATTTATGACCTTGTAGCTATATCATCTGATTCTCTCCATGTACACATTCTAGGTCATCAACAGTCTGCTTCATTTTCCCAACACTGGCTTTAAAAATTATTTGACCAGGTCATGCAAATTCCCACGGAGGATTTCTGAAAAATATTCAAGGCTTGATCTTCTCTGGGCACAGACACCTCACTGAAATGTGGGCTACATATTCAGATGTAGAAATTACATTTGTTGAAATCATGCACCAAAAAATAATGTTTTCCCTTTTTAAAAGAAATTTTAGAATTTCATGGTCCACTTCCATAGGGCTGTGTCCAGTTTAAACTTTGGGGTCTGGATAAACTTTGCTCTTCAGACACAGACGGGAGAAAGAAAGTAAAAGGGAAAAACAAAATTCACCTTTTTGTGAGCGAACTTCTTTTTCCTGTTACTATTTACTCTGACTCCAATGAATCACCTAATTTTTAACCTTCTAAAGGTTTCTATCACCAAGATAAAAAAGGTATTTAAACTACGGATAACCATCACTTTTCCATTTGTGGCCTGTCTAGGAGCTTCCAGTCTTTGGATCAAACACCCCAGAGATATCGGTGTGGCCCAGGTGTCACCTTCCATCCTCAGCTCGCAGGAGCTGGTTAAGCTCTGCAGATTTCATTGGTATCTGCGTTCACTGATGTGAGGTTTTTAATCTTGTCCTTGGGTTGGCTCTAACTATGATCTGAGCTAAGTGGCAGCAAGGTGAAAGGAAGTGATTAATATTGTTTTCAGTGGTGTCGGCACTGAGCCTCTCACTCTGAGGGTCCGTGAGTCACGGCCATGGTCAACTCTGCACCACGCAGGATTCGGCTCTGCTAGTACACAATTCTCTTGAATTATCACACGTGCAAGAGAACAACAGAGTCGGAGGGGAAGGAAAAGTCCAGGAATGAAATCAGGCCATAAAATAATGAATTTTCTGCTGGACTAGAAGTGTCGTATCATGGGAAAGGAGCAAACAGAAGAGGCTGAAAATTCGACTCATCTCCATCATCAGGGCGGTGGGAATGCAGGGATGGAGAGCTCTGGCTACCCCAGCTAAGCCTAACACAGACCTTCAGGCATGGAAAACACCCTCCAGACCTTCCATGTCTTTGGCTTTCTTCTCACTATCTTCAGCCTCTCTCCTTGATTTGAGAGGGAGAAAAATCCACTTGGCATTTGCAAATGGCTGTGATTCAATGCAGCGAAGGGTCTCTACCGCCGCCAGCCTCGCTGAGCCTTGGGAACTCCTTGTGCCATAATGAAATCACATCTGCTGCCGAGTAGGGAGTCAGTGAAGGATGGATGAGTGGGGAGATGCTTTCTCAGGCAGGCTGGGCTCCACTACTTCCCGACTTTAACATCCATGTGCTGCACCATCTGGGCGTTGGCCCAGGCATCTGCCCCAGTTACAGTGACTCTCGGGCAGGTGAGGGGGTGGAGCAGAGTGGCACAAGGACCTTTCTGTAAAGGATTGGCTGCCAGGGAGGGAAGGTCCTTATCCTTCTAGGCACTGTCTCACAAAACCCGGTGTCACAAATGGATGCCCTGATTCCAACGAGAGGCTACAGCAGGCTTGGGAAAGCCCAGAGAAGTGGATGTGAAGGCAAACAATGAATCTCATCACGGATTCGTGGTAACAAGTGCCTAGAGAAGTAGCACTCTTAACAAATTTCTCCAAGCTCTTAGAGCATCTTAAGAGGAGATCACTCTGTCGCTTGCTTTATGGGTCTGTGGAGGATCCTACTGGGTAAGAAATGCACATATTTAAGTTTATGGGAAGCTAAACCTAACATTTAGTGCCCAGCTCTGTTCATATTTAGCTCTTTGCATTCTGAGGTATATTCCTGACATACGGGGCATTCTGGCTGACCAAACCAGAATGGGTTCAGTAATTATTTAATTGCTATAGCAGGATGATACCTGTTATTAATACTATAAATAATAAACAATATGTCTTAGATAATAAACCCCAAAGAGCAAGTCAGACAGGTGCGTGGGGGGAAAAAAGAGCAATGTGAAAAATACATCTCTCCAGTAAAGATGAAACAGTGGCACTGTAGGAGTCAGGGAAGTGGAAATACTGGGAAAATAACAGTTTGGTCCCTGCCTTATGCTGAATCTGCACAAACACACATCACATGAAATAGTCTCTGTCCTAAGGACTTAAAATTCATGGTTTAGGCTGAGTGAGAAAATGCCTTTATGATCTCTCTCTCTCTTGTGTTTCACTGAGGAAAGATCTCCAGGGGCAGAAAGAGCCAAGCCAGTGGATTTTATCGTCTGCAGCCAGATTTTCACCTCCATGCCCACCAAGAACAGCTCGCTCACAGAAAAGGTTTGCAGAGGGAGAGAGGGCAGGGACTGCCAGAAAGAAGTACAGGAGCAGAGACCAACACAAGGGAAAGAGAGAGCAAGAAAAGCGGCAGGACAAGGTCTCTGCTCATGTTTTTCTGAGGAACAACGGAAATGCTTTAGGGGGACAGGGCAGGAGAAGCCAAGCAGGGTAAGGGGCAGGGCTGGAAGTGATAAAGAAATGTCTCTGCCAGTGAGGGTGACATTCAACTAATCTTTCCCTACTGGCAGTGAGCCGAGCCTGGACCTGATATCTCCACAGGCAGGTCCTACACGGGCTCCCTGCCCCAGCCACCTCCCCAGCTCTCCCTTCCTCTCATGTCTGTGCAGAGCAAGAGAAGGGACAACGCTTACTGTGCTTTATTTTTATGTAAGAAAAGAGTGACTTGGCTAGAAAGCAGTCAATATCTCTTAACTCCCCATCACATCCCCTCTCCTAGGAAAACTCTTGCTTTTACTTTTTACTGCCTCCATCAAATGAGAAGCAGAATTTCCCTCAGTGCTGGAGAGCCTGGTGTGGATCTGCATCCCTCTGCCCCCTCACCCTGCCCCTTCCAGCTCTGGAGGCACCGGCTCACATCTCTGGCAGCAAAGCCAGGAAAGTGCTTTAACCCCGAGGATTTTCTCTGAGTACCTCGGGAGAGGCTGGGAATTTTGGCAGTGAGGAGGGAAAAAAGAGGAGATAATAATAAGAGGAATAAGAATACCCAAACACAGAACTGCACATGAATGAACTGCTCCAAGGTCACCTGGTAGATGGCACGGAGACAGGTGGGACAGATTTCCTCCCTGCTCCCTATCCTCTAATGAAAGATGCCCTTTAATGTGCTGATTTCATTTGCACCAACTTCTTTTAAGTGCAAAGCAAATGCAGAAACTCCAGAGATTTGCTGCACTGCTAAAGAAAAATCTTTAGTAAATAATTAGCTTAAATCATACATTTATGTATGAAAGTTTTGTGGTGTTTACAAATTAATAATAGTAGTAGACCTTGTGTGGTAGGGTCGGGGCAGTGGGTTTACACCTCATCCCTGATTTCATCAAAATTACCCAGCAAAATATGTATTCTTTTATTCTAGAGTGTTGGTGATGACACAAGGAGAGAGAAGAAATAAATTTCACTGGGACAGTGTGGACAGGAGTGCCTGTTTGCTCTGGGAAGATTTGGAAGAAGAAGAAAAGAAGTGGATCACTGCGGTACATTAATTGTACAAGAACTGCAAAATGGCTGAAAACAGAGGGATGATATTTATGGAGCTGTCTAGTTTTGAAAAGATCAAAGGCAGAGGTAGAGGAATAATCCATTAGACGTGTGTAATTGCAAAGCGTATATTGTTTAAAAAAAATTAAAATTATAAAAACACATTAAAATTAAAAAAAAAAAAAAATCCCTGGCTGTCTCCTTTGGCTCCTGCCTCTGCCCGGGGCTCGGTCCGCACGGCTGGGCAGGCGCTCACCGGTAGCCGAGGCTGCAGCGCTCCCTGCACCGCCCTGCCCGCTGTGACAGCGCGGGTGTCCGCGGGAAGGACAAACCCCGAGCGCCTGCGGAGCAGAGAGCTGGGAGCAGGACACCGGGCCGCTGGCTGTGGCACCCAGGGCTGTCACTCTGGGGACACACCAGCCAGATCCACTCAGGGCTCGATTTAAGGGAAAAAAGTGCCCTTTGATGGGTGATGGGGAAAGGCCGGATCCCCTCGAAAGCCACCCCCATGTGCCCGATAGCTGCTTGGGCTCTGCAGTTTATCCGTCCCAAACTGCGCCCGATCTCCTTCTAAATCCACCCACTGCTGTCCCCACGGCCCCGGGAGCCAGGACAGGGGCCACCGGCGGTGGCGGAGCTCCCAGGGTTAGGAGGGGACAGGGGCAGGCAGGGACAGGCAGGGCAGGTGTAGGCTGGGACAAGGCAGGCACAGGCAGGACACGGACACAAACGGGCAGGGCAGGGACGGGCAAGGCAGGGAGAGCAGAGACAGGCGCGGGGGAGGCTGAGGGGTGAAATTGTGTCTCTGTCCCTGCCTTTTGGGCCAAGGACCGTGTCCGGGGCCGGCTGTGGGAGCGGAGCGGCAGAGACCCCCCTGTGCCCGCAGGCGGCAGCGGAGGGCGGGGAGGGATGCCCGCAACCCCTTGGCACCTCGGGGGCAGGAGAGCCCCCTGTACCCACCCAGCGCTGCTGTTCCCCAGCTGCAAAGGGGAGAAAGCGGCTTCCCTGGGCCCACCCCGAGGGCTCCCCGGAGCCGGGAGCGGGGGGCGCAGCCGCCGGTCCCCCCGAGGGTCCCCCCGGCCCCGGGGCTCCCGCGGCCACGGCCCCCTCACCCCGGCGCGGAGCCGAGGCAGAGACTCAAAAGAGCAATTTCACAATCGCCTATTAAAATGAGGCTGGGCGGAATTGCATTTCCCCGTCCCTTTAATCCAATAAGTCAGAACTTCTTAACTGATTAATTACAAAATTAATGAGTAAAATGGCAGCGTTTGGGTGAGGCGGGATGGTGGGGGATTTTATTTTTTTTTAATGTTGTACTCTTTAAAAAGACTGATGGAAATAAAGTTACCTCAAAGCATCAGGGTGCTTTGATGCCTGTAACAGCAATTTAGTCATTACATTAATAGATTTCCTCTTTATTTTTAACAAGGCATTGTTAAATATGGTCTTGTTTTGTCTGAAGGAGGAACACTAGAGTTTGCATTTCCCATTATACGAATTCTCCCCGTGCAAAGAATTATTTTGCATTATTTCTCTGCCTTAGATCTCGGCATTAATGTGAGATTATCAGCGCATTTCACGGGGGGAGCGGGACTGGCAAACCCCCAAACCCGAGTATCCCCCGGCGTCCCCGCACCCCTCCCACAGCACCAGGGCTCGTGTTTACATGCGCACTTCTTGCTCTGGAAACTACAGCATCCAGCTCAGCACAACCAACCCCCGAGATGAACCCCTTTACCCAGAATCCCAAACAGACAGGGCTGATGGTTTGAGACAGCACCAAAGCAGCAGTTCAGCGCACACAAAAGGTATGTTTCCCCCCTAAAAGTCCGCTGGAGAAAATACGGAGGTGACGCTGCAGCAGCAGCGATGCAGGAGTTTTACTCTGTCGTAATCAAGTGTGAGGTGCCTTCCTTTCATTCAGCGATTGTCACGCTTGTCACAGAGGAATGCCAGGCAGAGATGTCTGCCGGGGTGGCATCCGTAGGTACCTGCACTGGCTTTTCCCCACCGCGGCCCCAGCTCAGGATGCTGAGGATCAGGGGCTGCTGCAGCGGCTCGGAGCAGTGTCGGGAGCCGCTGCCGGGCTGCTCACACGAGCTGAACGTGTTTGGGAAGCTCTCTTGAATCAAACAGGCTCTTACCTCCATTAGGGCCTCGTAATTTTAGGGCAAATATATCAGGAGAGGTGAAACTCGAGGTGGGTGGCAGATCTTTTTTCCTTCTCTAAGCACTTTCGGGAAATAAAGGTCGGGGGGAAGAGGAAGACAGGGATGCTCAGTAAAGCACTAACGGGTATTTGTCCCCTCAGCAGTTTCTTGGAGAGTCGCTTCAGGCACAAGAAGGTGCCTGTCCCCTTTACTGGGACTTTTGCTTCAGATGGGCTGCTTTGGTAAGCGAGGGGGGAAACCCCCAAGGCCAATCCTGTCTTCTCCCCATTCCTTAGGGTAAAACAATCTCTCCAAAGCCCTCAAAGGCAGGACCACATTCCTGGGGATGGCTCAGGATAAACACACTTCCCAAGAGCAATAAAAACCAATCAGAAATTTGGCGTGTTTTTTGTTTTTTTCCTTTTTT
>VYZQ01052408.1:0-17198 GCA_013400655.1 Mystacornis crossleyi | reverse complement strand
ACAGAGATCCATGTACCTCTGTGAACTTAAATCTGAGCAACTGGAAAGCTGAAGCAGTTTCAGAGTCCATGAGACATAGCCTTGCATCCTATAGTTTTCTTGACTTATTTTAATTAGTATACAAACAACGGCAACGGTTTGTAGCTTACTAAAGTGTCAAGGGTTACACATGATGTTCTTTGCCTCTTTGCCTCCCTAGACACAATTGCTGTGTGCCAAAGGATTATATGTTTTCCTGAGTTCTTACTGGGTGAAAATATTGACCTAAAATGGAAAGTTGTTCATTCTCTCTCTAATTTGCATCTGCTCAGAAAGTAGGACAAAACTATTTTTCCTCCACGGCTCAGATTCCTGTCCATCAGTGCTCATATGTAACCCAGATTTTCTCTTTTCTTTTCAAAATCTATCATGTCATTCCATAGTAAACGCTAAAAACATTTGGATGATATCAAACAAATAGGCTGTTTTATCATGGATTGTGTTATCAAAACAACTGCTTTAAAAAAAATAAAAGAAAACACAAATGTTTTTACCAGCAAAAATGCTCATTTGAAGGAAAAAAGCTAAGTGTCTTGCTTTTTCCCTTTTCTATCTGAATTCCACTGACCTAATCCAAACACGACTAAGGGTAATGCATTTATCAAATAAGTCCGTCTGTGGATTTCAGGCACCTAACTTAAGAGGATATCTTTGAAAATCTCAAGCTATATATAGGAATGTGCATACTGCCAGTGAGCCTAAGGGTCATATGATTTCATTCTTGAACAAATTGTTCAAATGAGAAAGAGAAGATGCGTTTGAACATACATCTCCTGGTAACTCAGTATAAGGTGATGTTCATCTCTGCAGTTTTACAGTCATATTTGGAAAAGGAAGATGTCAGGCTAACTTTTTTTCAAGCCAGATTTATGACTCTATAAAGTTTTCCAGAAGAGGTTATGTCTTTCATGTTACACCTGAATGTAGAACCATATCCTTTAAAAACAATATTATTAAAACTAAACAGCCAAAGCAAGCTTGGCATAGCTCCTCTGTAATGGTTTGAACCCTGATATTAGTGCAAGGGATTTGTAGCAATGAAGTTAAAGCACTTGAATCCTAATTTGGTAAAATATATTTATTAAATGATGAATTAAAACTGACATAGTGAAAGATTTTCAAACTAGTTAGAGCTATTTTTGCTTTTAAATTTCTAGTAAGCACTTTTTGAATTCTGGCCTGTTCCTTTGGTATATATATACATATATATATTATTTAAATAGGTCACCTGAAAAGAATATATTTTTCCAGTCTTGTGGTTTTTATCATGTTGTTCTTTGGGCATGCAAAATGTACGTGTGTTTTATTTTAGTTTAGGAATATACAAAACAACTGAAATTCCAAAGCAGAATGCTTTGACACAATGTGTCCTGAATAGCCAAGGGATTTGAATAAAGCAAATGAAACTCAGAGATTTACTGGCATACAGCAGATCAGATGAAGAATTAAAACAGAAAGACCATCTGCTCCAAAGCTTTGAACTCTGTTATTTACAAGTCCTGCTCAAATGGAAATATTTTGTAAAATATATGACTCCAGTCTGATTTCTAATTTAATGTTTTTCAGTAATATATCAAAGCAGAGTTGTTAACCCTTTAGTAGGCATAACAAAATTCAATGGCTTAATTTTTTCCCCCTTTAATTTACAACCACAGTAAAAAAAATAGGACATATACTTGTCACTTAGTGGTGGATTATTGTTTTGTTTTGTTTTTGTAAAAGGCAAATAATGATACATCAAAATGTTCACTCTCTTTATGCCTCTTTCATTTTAAAATAAGGTTTTATTCATCATCTCTTTCCTCTTCAAAAAATTAGTAGAAAGAGAAAAAAGAGTAGAAACTTTCAGGGAAATGCAACTGAGAATCTTCATGAAAACAAGTTGCACTATTTTCAGAGAGTCAGTCTCACAATGTCCATTAAAAACATATGAATGTTCTTTCTAGAACTGTGTTGAAAATTGGAAGTGGCACTTCTTTGAACCCATTATCAATTAAAAATGGAATAAAGATGTAAAATAGCTGATGCCCAGAAACTTAGAGGTGATGATTTTCTCTTGAGTTTTGAAGTCCTTAAGCACAGTATTTCAAACAGAAAACCGAGTTACTGACAAGTTTCTCAGATTTTCTAATCCACGGAGGCAACAATTTATTATGCTTTGCCATGCTGTTGCCAAACATCACCAAAAAGTTTAATCTGTAAAGCCAAAAATGGAGGATTCTTTCCTAAATAATAATAGGATTTCTTGTTTGGTGTCAGAAAGGAAGAATGGGATACTCATCTATTTTCTAAAAAACCCATTGTGGAATTTACAAAACCCACCAAAAATAAAAAAGGTTACGACTGGGAGCTTTTGGGGATTACAGAAGACTTGTAAATCCAGTGGTGATCACTGATGAGATCCTTGTCAGGAGGCTTTTCTTCCAACAGCCGGATTTATCTGCAGTGCACCATATGTGGTTATCTCCTACACTCACTCTGCTGCTGCTGAGGTGAAGTCTTGACTAGAGATCTACAGTCTTCTGAAGCTTTCATAGTACAAGATCAGCTGTCCTTAAACAACAAGGCAGCTCTCCCCACAGAAAGTGAAGACTGTACTCCTGGCATCGTGGTGTGTCAATCAGTTATACTTTGAAAATAAGTAAATAATTTTGTGGCTTACTGTCCTTCCTGTTCTGCAGATGGAAGAAAGGATTTGTTTTGGACTCAGACCTTAGAATGATGACTTGCAGTTTAATATACTTAATGACAGTTCATGTTCCTATGTCATGTTCCTACGGACCAATAAACTCACCTGTATCTTCATATTTTCTTAACTAACAGTATTTATCTGTAATGATGATTTTTCCAAAAGTTGGATAGGACAAAAATCTGTGTAAGGAGAAGCTCTAGATTACTCAAAATACTTGAAGGTCTATACTTTCTTCCTTTAAAAAAAATTATCAAACCATACAATGTCTAGTGCATTAAGAAGCCATTGATACTGATAATTTGTGGATAAGAAAAACTAATGACTATGAGAGGAACGGGAGTAAACTGAAATAAATATTTACAGAGATAAGAAACAATAAAATACATATTTAAAAATTTTTAAAAATCATTATGAAAAACTTCAGTTCATCTGTCCTTCTATAAACACTTGCCTTTGAACTAAAAGATGTAGAGTCAGAATATCTCAATCTATATGCTTAAAACATGTTTAAATCCATCCCTTTTCAGGCAAACATTTTAGAATCCACTTAAGGCCATGGGTTATAAATATTCTTAAACTTAAATGTGTCCCTCTAGGCTGAATTTTGCTGCTGTGTGCTTTGGAAGCCAAATACTTTGTTGACTTCTCAAGTGACCTTAGACACATTTACTTTCTCTCCCTGTCTTGGTGCCTTTATCTGGACTGAGAAGAGTGCAACCTGTGAAGTTCAATTAGCCCAAATTCCTGTAGATTTCAATGGGTGAAGTGCTAAGATGGAACTTTCCTGCAAATACAGTTTTGAAGTGAGAGAAGTTTGTGAAGCAAAGGTAACGTACACATTGCCTTGTCAGATGCTGGATCCCACCCGCAGTTAGAGGCACAGTGTTTGATTCACCCAATCCTCCTACTCCAGTGCCTTCCTCACTTCCAAGAGATGGTGACAAGGAGACTCATCAGACGATTTTATCTTCCAGTTGGAAGCACCATATGCTTCCTGACAGCTGATGCCACTGCACGGAGCTCTGCTTGCTCAACTGCAGTGCACTGTCAGAGCTCCCCTGCATGCACTGTCCTGTTCTAAAGGTTGAAGGCTGCTGTAGAAACAGCCACATAAATATTTAAGTGATATTCACATTTTCAAATTTAATTTTTTCATGACCTGCCTTGTGCTAAAAATCCAAGTGTAGTGAGGGATAGCAAATAGAGATAGGGAATACACTGGGGCAATCAACAAAGGAAATTAACAAAGGAATGCAATTATATGGCTTTTAGCTTAGCTTTTGTACTCATCTCTTTTATAGTTCTTATCCAAAAGATAACTCTTCTGCATTTTCCTCCTATTTTAAAATTATTTCTGTTTAGCTTTATACCTACTGAAATTACATGGGAAAAACCTGTGTAATTTTTCCAGAACAGCTGCACTGGGAAATGGAAGCTCTGGGTGTTAGTGGCAGACATTTACAGGCAATAGAAGAACAGAGTAAGGTAGATGGAAGTTCTTCTTCCCAGGGCTCCTTGTTTCTACTCATTTGCCTTCTAAGGTGGGTCTCTCCTGGTTTATTTTCTGGTTTGTGTTGCTTATTTTTGGCTGTTACAGATTAAATCATGATTTATATGTTTTGAATTTCCTTGCAGAGCCCCCAGTGTTAGTCAGGCAGAACTGAAATTTTGATGTTGGCTAGAGAGCTGCTTGATGAACTTTTGATTTTTTTTCTTGTTCATTGAACTATGCTGATTCAACTACAATTCCTATTCCATCTATTTAATTCATAGAAAAATATCTCACAATTGTTATATTTATATGGCAAGCTTTGCAACATCAAATCTGCATTTGTGACAGTTTGCACAGATGCTTATATTATACTAGGAAATGATTGTTTTCATCCAGAAGCAGAAAAAATAACCACTGGGCTATAGAGGCAAAACCCCAAACAACTGAAAATCAATATTTTTTGGACATTATTAATGAATGTAAATACTAGTTGGAATTGAAACTGTTTTGTAATCTAATTCTGCCCTTTATTCTAAGGGAGTAAGGGAGAGCTCTAGCAATACAATTTCTGAAGGTCTCTGATAATCCAAGATAATCCAAGTGATATTTTTGAATGCAACCTTTTTTAATTTTTTTTTACTGTTGAATAGTATCCACAGTTTTTTAGGTGTAAGGATTAGCTGCCCAGTACATGTAACGGGCCCAGCTGAGCTGCGTTCAGCTGGGTTGTTACAGCTCGATCTGGTCCCTGCCTACCACACTGTTCAAACAAACTGGGAATTGATAAAAGAAGGGAGGCTTGCTCAAGTAATATGTGAAATAGCAGCCAAGTTCATATGGAGCCATATTCAGCATCCATAGTCTTTACCTTCTGCTTTCATAAAAACTCTAATATTTATCAAGTCTTTGCTGCAGGAATACTGGTGTGCATTTTTACCTCTTTTGAGATTCCACATCCCAATATTAATTTGCTTTTGGTTCAGAACTTAAACTGTTTCATATGAAAATTAGGAAATATGTCTGCATAGAAACATTACCTCCTAGGTCATTATTGGTTCCCTAAAAAGGGTTATTGAGCCTTTTGTCTTTTTTACTGCTGTTAACCAAGAGCAAAGAAGTATAAATTTGAGGAATATTTGGGCTAACAGTTACTGATGTTACTGGGAGGGAAGCCACTTTTTCTCTTGTGTTCTGCTGTGGAGAAAAGAGTATTCTGTGGGTATTTTTGAGAGTAACTTGCTGGCATGTTTATGGAACCAATGATTGCCATGGTCTACTCTCAGCAAAGAGAATGAGACTGCACAGGCTTTGGACATCACAATGTTATTATTAGCATTATTTCACAGACTCACAGAAAAGTTATCATGACTTTCTCATTTTGTGGTAAGGTAACCACTAAAGCAGTAAGTTATTAATTTTCAAAGTATAACTGGTCTGCAGATTATTAAAGCCAGGGTTCATCTCACCCATTTTCAGCTGTGACTGATTAGATCCCTAAAAGCCTTATGCAGACACCATTTGTAATCGACAAAAAATCAGGTGTACCCTCACAATACCAATAAACATTTAGCTAAAACTTAGTTGCATAAATGTAGTAAAGGACTCTAAAATCAGACCTATAAAATATTGCTGCTGCTTTGTAGCAGTTTTGGTGGGTTGTGCTTTTTGCACATTTTAAATTTGTATCTCATTAACTGAGAGTTTGAGGACAAATATGCAATACAAAAATATTTTGATACTGAGCCATATGTGATGCCATTACAATACCCTCTCTTTTTTCAGGACAAAACCCCAAACCATATTGGTGTATGGGATCTCTTGTCAGGAGTGGAAATACATACCTCCTTGCAAACTAAAAGTGGTGTTATTCACTAACATGTCATTCAAACAATAATTTGATACACCTAAGTATTGAAATTACTTAAGGCTGCAATACAACAATTTGCATGTGACATATGCTTTACCAAAATTCTGTGACAAAACCTTCAGCTGTAGTGGTATCATGAATTTCTCTGATCATTTGGGGATGCCAATGGCCCCATGACTGCCAAACTGCTGGTATTTTCTTTAGTATGCAGAGTGGTTTGCTTTAGTAACTAAAATATATCAAAGTATTCTTTGCCTTGGATACTAAAGAAAGACACTGGAGGTCCCTTTACGGAGACAGTGATATAAACTTATCAAGTGGGACAGCAAAACAGCACATGCCTGTAAATAAAACTGTTCAGTGAACAGAATTTTGGTTACTCCAACCTCCTAATGCTTGATCCTTGGCAGATAGCAACTAGAAAGGGCTCAGCCTTGGACTACCTCTCTCCCCAGAAAGAAACAAAACAGAACAGAGAAGCTAAGGAAGTCTCCTGAAGGCAAGAAGTTCACTATAACAAAGTATCTGCTGTAAAATATAAGTCCTGTCAAAATGGCAAATTTTGTTGTAATCTAAGATAATCAGCCAGAAGGTACTTAAGGAAATAAGTCTGCCTGTAATTTATATTTTCCTACCAATTTTCTCTTGAAAGAACAGAATATGCACTCTTCACGCTTTTTTCCCCCATAGTTTTTCTGTAAAATTTTTTTAGTTTTATCTTTTCATTCATGAAATTATTTAGCATAGAAAAAAGTATTAGTCACCCAAGCAACTCAAGCATTTTCCCCTAGTTTTGAAAAATGTGTTCATCAAGCATAATCATTTCTACTGGCTAAAACTAGAACGTCTTTTCCATTAATTTATTGCTGTAGAAACATACAGGGAGCAGGTAACAGATTGTAGCTCAGATTTTTCCATTAAAGCTCAAAGGTTTTTATTTTCTAGGTAGCATAGCAGGAATACACATATTTTAGAAATTCTCACAATCTAGATGATGAAAAATAATTGAAATCAGAATATGCTTCAAAGATAGCCTTTTTTATCAACCCCTCATGTAAATGAGCATTTATGTTAGTCTTTTATTTGTATCCTGTGGCCTTTTGAAGTAAATGTGGCTGTTCCTATTCCCTGCAGTTTGGCTCACATTAGGGAGGAGTCTCGGAATGTGAAAATTCAAATCATTGCAAATTAAACATAATCAGATGATGGTCTCCAGATGTGTATCTGATATGGCCCAGTAGTAATGCATGTTCAGCCTACAGGGCCAGACTAGAAGTAACCCTCTGAAAATGCATAGAGGTTGGGTGATGATCCACAGCATCAGCTGTTTTGCTCTGGACACCTTCATCTACTGGTTAATGCAAAGCCAGCTTATGACATTTAGATATTCATCATAAATTTTATTTTACATTAATTCACCTTATGTTTTGCCATGTGTTTGAGGCCGATGTTACAGATTTTAGCTATGCCAATATCCATGTCGCCAACATTCAATATATCTGTTTATGGTTATGGCAGCCAAGTTTCTCTGATTTAGAATGCTGCCTCCCTGCTTCCAACATCCTATGGAGCTCTGCCTTTGTCTTTCTCTGGGTTTTTTTGGGTTTTTTTTTCCTTCTCATGTCTGCAAGAATAGACCTTTGCTGTGTAGAATAGACAGTGTTTCTTGCATCATCAGATTTGCTTTTTTTCCTACATAGGATTTTTCTATGTAGGACATAACCCCTACATAGTGGGGTCCTAGTACCAGTCCCATTTTTCCTTCCCTGCTGTATGCTGGCATTTTTATGTGTATTATTAGGAAAAATTAGATCAATCATGCAGACTTATTGAGTAAGTACAGTTGAGCAGTTTGGGAAAGACTTCTTTAATTTCTTGGGCTATGATTGTTTTTTAATTTCAAAAAGCACCTTTTACAAACTTGGGCTGCCTCAAAAATTATTTAAACCGGTGAAGTGAAATACTCAGAATGGTTTGCTCATCCTCTCCAGCAAGTCAAGGAATTTACAGTCATGTAGCCCATCCTGCACCTCACTCCCATTTCCCTTGAGACAGATGTGCCAGTTTCCTCTGTCACAGCAGGACTGAAGAAGTGGGATTATGGAGAGCATCACATGGAGTCATGTGGGGTGACTGGAAGGAGCCAGAATCAAAATCTCCAGTCATTATTATTGTGTCAGTAAGTAATGATGATATATATTCAACAGCAGAATAAAGAACTTTAAATACAGCTTCAACAGTTTAGAGCATTATCAGGAATAAAATACAAAGCAATCTTTGAAAGTTGGGGGATTACCTAGCTTTTTATCTATCAACATTTATGCACCTAATTAAAGATTATTTGTGTGATTTAGAATGTCATCCCGCTGTGTGCTGTTCTACCATATTCTAGTGAGGGTTGTGAGGGTGGGGAAGTTTGGATTTCCTTATGTTTCACTGATCTCATTAGAAATATAAAGAAAATACTTTGATTTTTTTGAATAAAACAAGGCCCCCAGCAGCTTCAGCACCTGAAAATAAACATCTCTTTAGAAGTGCTCAACAAATGCTATGCAAATACCCATTCTTAATCCTGTTAGCAGTGACACTGAATTCACCAAGACTGTCTAGTGTATATTCCTGTGCCTTTTTACATAGAAGTTCGTCATTTTAAAAAAGGTTTCTCAGATGTTCTCTGTAGGATATGGCTCTGAGAGCTATCTCCCCTTCAATCCATTGACAGAACTTTATATCAATGATGGGATGGTTTCTCTTACTGCCTGTGTAATCACCAAAAAGTCAACTACTGCAAGAAAAAAAATGAAAGCCATTCATGTCTATTTTAATATTTATATAGGAAGCACTGGCCTTTTCAATCCTAACTGTGACTGAGTTTATTTAAACAATTCCAACTGAGGAAAAGTACAACATAGTTTACTCTTCATCAAATTAATATACAAGGTATTGNTAAAGACCTGTTATTCCTATTTCTCATATATTTTGCCTGAAAGCCCCTCATTTTCAAAATTATAATAGTTCGGGAGGAAGGGAGTTACATTTTTCCATTCTGGGGTGGGAGGGGGACTCCTGCCTTCCTTAATAGACACCTGTCCAAACCAGGACAATTGTCAATGTAGGACCTATTTTCAAAAAAAATCTGCTAATGACACTGTTTAGTAGAACATTTCATTAAAATGTTTCTTGACCTACACAAGATTTTATAGAGCAATATGCTGCAAGCAAGGGTGTTACGCTAAGAAGCGATGCAAAGCCCTCACACAGGTGCAAAAGGGAATTCATTTATTCCAAAAACCAGGCCTTTTTAAGCAATTAGGCCTTGATCAGTAACATTCCATTGAAGCACAACAACCATAATTCAACCAACCACCATAAACCACAATGTTATATATGATGGTTATATAGCTTGTTTTCTATGGTTACGTAAGTTGTTTTCTACCTCTATTCCAGCTGAGTCACTACCCAGAATCCTTTAGTACCTAGCCAAAGTAACAGAAGTGAACCATGATTTTAGAAGGGTAACAAGGCCTTCCTTTTATAATGTTTTACCTATCCACAACACAGGGGATGCTTCACCAACTCCTCTTCATATATTTGAAAACTAATCAAAGCAAACATTTAGTTAAAAACAGTCTTTGATTGACACAAAGCTCAAGTGGGCATTTCCATGTGTAATATGGCAGGAGGGGTTTTATGTGTAAAATTTCTTTAACTGTACCTTCTAGACTATTTATTGTATGTGTACGCACTTAGGGAAAAAATTTTCTAGTACAAAGTCAGTGTAAAATAGCAAGTGCCAAAAGCATAAGATTTAAAGCCTAGTTTTGAGAGGTCTTTAGTGATGAAACACAGGTTATATGATTTCACAACTCTCAGCCTCTTTTATTTCTTTTGTAAGTTTTGATTTATTCAAAATATTATACAAAATTAGAAAAAGTATGTAAACTAAATAGAATTGCTGTTATATAGTGAACAATACTGCTCTCAACAATGAAAGGAAAAAAATTCTGTTTGGAAAAATATATTCTAAAATTGGATTATAACTTAAGAGTATTATTTACCCAAATAGATTTTTCCTGAGTTATACAGAGAGATGGTTTTTATAATTAAAGTCAATGAATGCATTTATTTCAGTGTGCCAAGTTAACACCTTTAGAGCAACTTCTTAGATAGAAAAGAGTGGTCTAAAAAGACCACTGCAATGAAAAATGACTGACAATATGCAGCAGCACAGAAGGGACCTCATTAGTTTTTTACAGGAGGAAGAAATTGGAAAGCTATAGCTCTCAGAGGGCAGGAGTCAGCCAGTGTAACAAGGAAGTCCTTATCAGAATTGTGTCTATTCACCTACTACACAGCAACCATTGCAGTTGAAATTCAAGTGACAAGTGTCTGAATGTACTGTAGAGAAACATGAAATATGTTTGTGAGATGTCAAATCCTCACAAAATTATCTGTTAAAGAATTCAACATAAAAATGCAAAGATGCAGACAGAGTTGTTCTGATGAGTAATAAGCAAATACTTTTTTACTATAAGGCATTCTTGTTTGATGGCAATGATGGCATCACGGTAAGAATTAAATATCAATATCAGATGCTCTTATGTCACTCATATAGTGGGAATAACTTGGAAGGTTTTTCATGCTGTAGTTTGGAAGCTGTTCTTTATAGTAGGTAGTGAAACTATTAAGCAATACCAAAGATTCAGAACTGAACAGGCATTTCAGGTAATTCTACCTAATTTGCATTAAGAGTTAGCAAAAAAAAAAAAAAAAAAAGAAACAAACAAAATTTATGTTGAAGCTCTTTAAAGTTGCTGGAAAATATGCTGGATTCTTCCACTATAACCACATAAGAGAGTTTTTCCAGTGAAGTGATAGGGACAGGTAATTGTTAGGAATGTACAATAGGCAAGCTCCCTTCAACTTTTCTTAACACAGGCTTACTGCTGTGAGGAAGAAATATTAAACTGAAAAGGTGCTCCCTCTTCGGGGAGATGGGCATAGGTGGATGCTTGGAGGGGCACGGGGTTTCCCTCTCCCTGTTCCCTTGGTCATATGTATCCAAAATCCTGTCCCTTGTTTGTGAGTTGGAATGTAGCCCACAGGAGTCCTGTTCTTAGGAGAGTGATCACGGGACTCTCGGGCAGTTGTTCCAGGGTTGTTCTTGGGAGCAGTTGTTGTGGGAGTCCATGCCGGGTCCCAGCTGTGTGCGGCTGGGAAGAATAAAATCTGAAAACATCTATCAAATATTGTCTCCTTGATTCTTCCACGAGCCAAGGCTGCCTCCAGGAAGGTTTGCAGACAACCCCACTGCAACATTAAACCAATGAAAACTATAATCTTTAAAAGATCCTGAAGGGTGAATTGTCATCCTTTCTCTCTCTGACCTTCAGATATGATATCTACATGTATTCTCTACTCCTTGGTAATTCTATCAGACTATTGTAGAGTAGAACAGTCCCATACAAAAGGGGCACTTTTTGCCCTACCAACCCTGATAGTTTTACTTCAGTTTTTTCAGTTTTTCTTTCCTCACCATCAGGAAGCCTTGGTCCCAGCATGGCCTGTGCAAAAGTATTTATGCTTCAGCAAGGGAGCAGGACTTTATACCCCTGAGCTGGTCACAACAATCACAAAAACAACTTGTGACACCTGAGAGTGTCCATGCATTGACATCTACATTTCAAGTGTGCCATCGTGAGACATAAACTTGCTAAGTGAAAGAAATTTGGTAACATAAAGTATACCAAGAAAGACAAGGCTTGCACAGAAAAGAATCAGCAGAGGTGTAGCACCACAGGCGGAGAAGCAAGATGTGAAACACACTCCTGATGTAGCTACTGTTCCTTTGAAAATATGGGATAACACATGCTTCTGAATTAAGCTGAGAATAAATATAACCAGGAAAATACCTTATGGACCTTGTTGTAACAAAATGTGGAGAATTGAAAGTCAAAGCCATGAAACACTGTCAAATTTGTATTGGAAAAAATATTGCAACACTATTGATGGGTCTGTGTTGTGGTGTCTTTTGGAAAGGTTTTTTCAAGGCAATTTATATTCCTGCTTCAAGTTCTGTGTAATCCCCTTTAGTTCAGTAAGTTGTATTCTGTAACCCGGTTTCCATAGCTACTGTTCCTTTAAGTCATGTTCCTTCCTTCAAGTTAGCCATGCCTCTTCCCCCCGCCCCCTGGGCGGAGAAGCCTTGTCAATCCCCCAGTGGCACTCCCTTCCCTCCAGAAAGTTCTCCTCTCCCCGAAGTGCCATTGGTTTGTGTTCCTTATTCCCTCCTCTGTCCCTTCCCAATTGGTTATCACCCTGTCTGTAACCCAAGAATCCACCCCTTAGTACCTTGCCCATTGGTCCCTGAGTTAGCCCTGCCCCCGTATAAAACCGGTTGTCTCCCTGTTATCTGCGTCACTCCCCTGTGGACCCTTTGGAGCTAGTAAAGCCTCTGAAACCCACAAGAGTGATCCCTCCTTCGTTCTTCGCCCCTGCGGACGCTATCCGAGATCGGGTGCTTGCCTGCCTTTCCAGCAAGGACACTGCTTGTTCCCAGACGCTGCCACGGGCCTCCGGGACGCCTGCAGCGGGACGCGGTGAGCCAGGGCAAGGGCCACCCCAGCGTCAGGTCTGGTCTTGAAACTTTGCATCCATCATTTTTGTAAGCCATGATGTTTGTTAAATTCCTCTACAGAAATTTCTCTTTAAAAGAGTATTAATATTATGTAATTTTAATACATGCATTATATGCTCAATTCCTAGTCTTATCTCCCAGCACCATTCTTTAGCTATTAATATGTTTAGTTAAATAATTTCTTATACAGGGCTAGAGATGTAGTGACTGTATGCCACGGATGAATTATGGAAACAATTTAATATTCTAAACATTTATTTATATTGTGACATTTTTCATTAACTCAGAATTTGCAGTTGTTTGCTTAGAATAGAAACTACTCACAAATCAGCAAGTAAATCAAGGTTTCTGAAATTCAGTGTCATGGCATATGATAATCGATGTTTAGCCATTACAAAGGATCAAGACCTTATCCTTGGCCTGGTTTTGATGGTGTAACTATAGTTGCACTTATATCTTATGCCCTAGGTTATTAAGGATCTCTCTAAATCAAAGGTTGGGGAGCTCAGTAAATTTGATTTATCTTGGATGCTCATTAGGCAGGAAATGGGTATGAACTTGCTCTTAATGAATGCAGTTATAAGTGTCATTTCTGCCTCAGCCTTTTATGCACATTTCCAAAGCCTTGAGTTGGAATTCAGAGGAATTAATATATTGACTTGCCAAGGATATTGGCACTTGTCTTGCTCCCACTTCAAAGCCCTTTTCAAGACTCTTCAGAAGATTAGCACCAGGCTTGAGTAGACAGATAACTAACCTTCCCAGGAAAAAATGTGTGTGTCTTTTAGGAGCAGCTTTGCAGGTTTTGTGGTTGGGTTTTTTGGTAAGACTATCAAGAGAGCTATAAAAACACATGCACTCAAAATATCCTAATTTTCAGCTAATCCAGGATTGCAAGTGATACCTTCTAGCCTTAAACAAGACAAGGTCCAGCATTAAGTTTATCCCTACTTTTTCCAGCAAAATTATTAACCTGCATCTACACTTTACTAACACAGCTTTTGACCAAACACCTAATAAAATAGATCAAAAAGGAAATAGCTGAGTTTGTAAAACTAATTCTTTGTAATCTATATTCCTTTTTTTAAAACAAGAAAAAATTTTTAAAACAAAATCTCTTCTTTTTATTCTTCCTGTCAGTATCAGGAGACCTGCTGACATTCTCATCCAGTCAATAAAGTCAGAAGGCAGAACAAAGCACAGGAACTGATAGAAAATGTGAAACTTTGTTTCTATTCCTTTCTCTCTCAGTCACATCTGCACACCAGCCAAGCTTTTTTTTTTTTTCCATGTTATTTTGAGTGACTGCTCTATTTCTCCCAAGTTCAAGGAAAAGGACTCTTCACATACAACATGAGAGTATTAACTGTCAATACCTGTTATTTGTATGTCAAGACATAAAACTGGTATGGATTGTCAAGCTTCTCCATGCTGTTATTTTTTTGTCTTCTCAATGCAAACTTACATTCTGAAGATAATATGGATGAGATATCAATAAGCAAGGAATAATGTCAGCTTTCTTCCCTTCTTAATATTTAAGGACCTCTTATCTGATCTTATTCTTTGACAAGACTAGTTCATTGCTACTAGAAAGCTGAAAAAACACTATGGAAAGCTGAGTCTTGTGGTATCTGGACCTGGAATTCTATTTTCAGGAGTTTGTGTTCCTGATGGGATTATGACCAGATTAATTTAAAAGTGTGTGCAGATTCAAAGAATTCTTAGAGCAATGATTTAACAATTCTCATAACATTTTTTTCAGCTCAAGAACATTAGTACGGCAAGAAAACATCTCTCACCTTGGCTATTCACGATTGATATACTTTACACATACATACAGGAGATATTCCTGACAGCCACAGGGTTGAGAAGCTGACACAGCTGGTTGCAGTTGCAATTTTCTAATGATGGCTTAAAAATGGCATAGCTCCCTCTATCCAGGGGCTCAAGCATGGGGCATTTTGAAGGACATAGCTTACACCACTATTTCACACTTTAATGAAGTCTGAAGTGCGACTGTATCCTTAGCTTTTGCATCCCCAAGACTCTTAACACCGTAACTTCAGGGATCTAAGGGGAACGTTTTTCTTCCCAAGCAACTCATTGCTTTATGCCCAGGGCCATGTTTCTTGTTTAAAATTTGGCAGTGGTAGTCTAAGATCCTTTATGTAAGGTTAAAAATATACTTCCAGATGTAATGTCAGTATTGTATTTCTAATATTTCTTTCTATATCTAACTTTAAGTAATGCACTCATACCAGGATTCTGTGAAAAATTGTATTCTCTATAGGATTGTTCTTTTGCTGACCTGCTTAGACATATTCACAAGCAAACTGGGTTTTATGGGCATACTGTAAAATTTAGATTAAAAATAAAAACAACACATGCAAACAGACAAAAAGCCCAATGCCTAAAGATAAGGTCCAGATCTCCTAAGTGTTCTGGCAGTAGATGCCTCCAGCAGTGCTGGGGCTTACCAGCCTTATCTCAGAGATGCCATTGACAAAACTTTTAATGCAATACCTCTAAGTCTTGAAAACTTTCCAACCAATTAGGTCACCAACACAACTGAAACCAAGAGGAAAAATGTTCGTTGATATCAAGGGCAGAAAGATTTGGCTGATTTACTTTTAACCTGCTTTAAATATTAAGTCCTCCAAGACTATGTGTGAGGGTACTGTAATGTAACTGAATCCATTTTGAGGAGAAGATATTGGTAACAAAGGTGCTGGGAAAGGATTTTCATATTCAAAAGGACATCTTAAAAAAAGACTTTGATGTTTAAGTTTTGTAAAACCTTCCAGTGAAGAATACTTGTATACACTGGCTAAATATACTGCAGAAATTGTAGTAGGTCTGGATGTGATTGTGTAAACTGAATACCAATAGTAGACTATGGTAATGCTTTAAACAGACTATCAAGATTCCTTCTTTTTTTAGGCTCTATGTCTGTTAGACACGAAAACTGAAATAAAAAGTGAATGCATATTTTTGACTGAGTAAATCTTTAAATGTTTCAGAGATTCTCCATTATTGTTAAAGTTCCATTACATAATAAAAAGGAAATCTTGCACGTATCATTATAGATTATAAGCCCTATTCTGTTTGTAAACTTAAAATTGAATGATGTTGTTTTATATAAACATCTCCTTAAAGCACAAAATCATAATAATATTAAGTGGAAAAATACCCTTTAATATAGTCAAACCCACATATTTGCTAACATATTCTATTTGAAGAAAAAAATTGATCAGGTGTGTTTTTGAGCAGTTTTAAGAAAACTTGGAATTTAGTTTAAACCAAGTTTCCATTACCTCTGAATTACTTTAATTAGTGCTTGCTCAGAATTAGTAAAATGTCATTAAATTTTATTTCAATTACCCAACTTTTTATGTCATATTCATGTTAAAAATTGAGAGGCAATTCTGACATCAGAATGATTTCTATCACTCTATTCCTGAAGGTTTCTTAGGGGGTTTACTCCAGGGAGAGAGGCATAATAAATTTACTGGGGTGCCAGGTAAGAGTTCACAGGTTGTAGTAAAAATAATGTACTTTAAAAGCGGTTAATTACAATGAGGAAAAGTCAGGAAATAAAATATTTCTTGTATTTTTGCTTACATTTGTGTGCTGAAGAACATTCTTAAAATACATAAAGTGTGACTAAGTAATTTTCAGAACAGAATAGTTCTGGTACCAGAGAAATGTTATTCAAAATAAAAGAAAAAATCTTGCAGATATTAATGTCATTGGTCTAATCACACAATTAAAGATGCTGAAATGGGGTTTTCAGGATGATACACAAATGACATAATAAATACATTGAAATTAGACTGTCTATAATTAAACCAAAACAGAAGTCTTTAAGTGCTTCCCAATTTTAGTCAATGGCCAGGTAGAAGTGTTCGATTTGGGTACAAAATGCTTATTGCTTGATTCTCTGATTATAGAGTAGAATAATTAAAGACTGATGAATGATTTATTAGTTCTCTTACAATATATACCATCACTTCCATTTTAGCTTCTACTCCTATTCACTTGCTGAGCTAAGTATAGATTTGAAGCTCCAAGGGCTTTGCCAGAGATTGTATTGTCTATATTTATAACAATTTTAAAAAGATACCAGTCAGTATTTTAAAAGGCGTTTTTCATTAAGCTTGTATTCTTTTCTCTGCCAGTCTTGTTCCTACTCTGTGCTCAGCATAATCAAGTCTAAGCACATGTGAGTGGTGAAGTAGGAGACATCTATGGTGTCTCCATGTTTTCCATCTGCTACTGCCGTAACTCCAGCCATGGGACTGGGACAGCAAAGCAGGCCCTGGAATGAGGCAAAGCCTTGTTCTGCTTCTGAGTTTCTTGGTGGCTGGGTTGGATTCAATGCTGTGCAGTTAGCCTGGAGATGCCCATCCTCTCGACTTGTGAAAGCCACTCACTCACCTCCAGACTGAGCTGGTGTCCTGGTTTGGACAGG